>JACXGI010011830.1:0-24135 GCA_016801175.1 Esox masquinongy | reverse complement strand
ATTTTCTGAGATACTGAATTTGGGATTTTCATTAGTTGTCAGTTTTAATCATCACAATTAAATGAAATAAACATTTGAAATATATCAGTCTGTGTGTAATGAATGAATATAATATCCAAGTTTCACTTTTTGAATGGAATTACTGAAATAAATCAACTTTTTGATGATATTCTAATTATATGACCAGCACCTGTATATCTCCTATTTGTGCTTAAGCCGTCTGTCAAAATTTTAAGCTGAACCGAAAACGTTGATCTTGCAACAGGATCGAAAACACAGAAGTAATGCTACAACAGAATGGCTCATGAAAAAGAAATGAAAGGTTGTAGAATGGTCGAGTCAAAGCCCAGATCTTATTCCCATCGAAACCTTGTGAGCGACCTTGAAGCAGGACATGCATGCAGGAAGCTTTTTCAAATTATTATAGATGCTTTCTTTGATGCCCAGTTTGAATATTTTCCCTTTCTCTTTACTGGATGGGAATGCACTGGAGCCAATGTAAGGCCTGTGCTGGACCTATGCTGATATGGCTCTTTACAAATTTGATGACAGGGGACAAGCCCTGTAGAGTTTTACAAATGATTCAATGTTGTCTTTATTTTCAGTGGGACACTATTTTGTCAATTTGTGATCTTTAAGCTTAGATATACAATCCTATTCACAGATAAGTAAAACAGTTGAAATCCATTTAAAGGGTTTAAAATGTCATACACATTGCTTCTCAGGGAATGAGGTGTTTATGTATATGTATGTGTCTGTGTGTTTCTATGTGGCGGGGGAGAGGCAAAACCAGTGAACAGGGAACAGTGTACAGTATCTGAGTCTTTACAGCTGGTCTTTGTTTGTTATGTGAGTACAGTATTTGTTTCCACAATTCTGAGTGTTGCATTGTCAAGTTCTTTACAAAGCCTATTCACAGTTCTGACTTACGCTTTAGTTATGACATATGCAGCTGAAGCGGTCAGGCTATGGCATGTGTAATTGCTTATTTAATCAGCTTGCAATAGGCAGAATATATAGACCCCTCAAACTCAGCTCCGGACCTCGTAGGGTAAAAGTTGAATACCCCTGATCTAGACACTAGGAAAGGAATGTAGTTGTATGAGTATCACTTATGATAACCATGCTGTGACATACAGTATAGTATGAATTTAAATTATTAAACAGGTAGTTCATATCCTGAATGCTGGTTGACTAAATCCCATGGCATATGGGTCTGTATACCACAGGTATGACATTGCATAACGGTTCTACTTTCAGCTTTGGTATATATACATAATTGGTATTAGTGTATTGGCCATATACCACACCTCCTTGTGCTTTAGTGGTTTAATGTAAATGCGCTCTTGGCTAAAAATTCTATGACACTGTATACCATGAAATATTTGTATTTTTGTAATTGCATTGGTAACTGGTTTATAATAGCAGTAAGGCACCTTTGGATTTGTGGTATTTTACCTATATTCCACAGGTAAGGGATGAATCCAAGCACTTTGCCTTGTGTTGTGCCTAAGAAAATCTTACTGACCATATTGAAACTAACGTTTAAGTTTCAAAATGCTTGCAACACGTTTGAGTCATTATCACACTGAGGATTCTGCTTCTGTGTAAATGTCAACATTAACACTCTGTGTGGCAGTTCGCTTGATGGCTGCCGAGTTTAACTGTCGTATTAAAGGTGATGGTTGTTCTGTTGAGTAATAGGAAGAGGAAACAAACTCTTCTCCAACAGTCCTTCCCAGCGCTGATCGGTCAAAGCTACCACAGCACAGCTTCGGGGCACACTGTTTCCGGCAGGAGAGTTCACAGACGTAAACATTAGATTCAGATTTAATGGTGACAAACTCTGGTTGTACAGTGGTGGCATGGATCCCTTCATCATGGAAGAGGCATTTGATTTGCTTGGCCATGCCCATATAAGAAACAGGGTCTAGGCATTTGACGTGTGCGGTGGCAATAATCCTGCTCCCTGTCAGCTGCCAGATGTGTAGGTCGTGGACAGCCAAGACACCATCCAGGCTCCTCAGCTTCCAAAGCAGCCGGGTTATGTTGACCTGTTTGGGAACAGTCTGCAATAGGATGAGGGCGGATTCCTTTAGAAGAGGGAATTCGGTACGAAGCAAGATGGCCGCCATTATGATGGAAAGGGTGGGGTCCAGATAGAGCACCCAGCAAGGCCCAGCGATGTGCATGCTAGTCTGTGTACTACTACTAAACATGGTAACCAGTGAAGTGTTGATGTGTTGTGGGTGGTGGATAGAGTGGTCTGGGTTGTGGTTGTAACATGGGTTCACACAGATCTCCCCAGCCTGACAAGGCTGCCACACATACATGAAGATAAGAGTGTTGACCAGAACAATTACAGAGCCTAAAGCATCACCCAGCACATGCAGGAAGACACCCTGCATGTTGAGCTGTGAAGCAGATTCATGATGGCTGTCATTCAGCTCCTCCAGGAACATGTGGGATTCAAGTTTCTCCACATTTGGGATTTCTGTGGATTACGAAATATGAAAATTATAATAATAACAATATAACATTGGATTTAAAGCACTATTCCAAAAACCATGACAATACACAGTACTGTACATTAAGGAAAGGAAAATAAAAAAGAATTAGAAAACATTTGGTTGGCTGCTACTGTAGCTTGTTTACATTTAAAGGGACAATATGTAAGACTTTTACTGCACCACTAGCATAAAAACTAGCAAAAAGGACCAGTAGATATCTGCAGTTAATGTTTTAAGTTAATGTTTCAAATAATCTTTTTCTACAAAACTTATCCAAGTGACTGACATACTCTTCATTTAAACTCGCTTGCCGGTCCATCAGGTTGCATTGACTTGTAATCTCCTCATACTCGATTTATAGACACTCGAAGTACTATCCTTCCCACCCTTAACCATCCTGCACTAGCTGGTACTATACTGGTGTCAGTCGATAAGGGAAGATGAGGAGGAGACAAGTAATTTTATTGTTTAGAGGCAGGATTCTACACAGTGCCTATTTAAGACTTTGAATTTGGGATAGCCTTAACCTATGAAACAAAATTTGTTCAGTCTTTTTATCTTAAACGATTCTTAAGATAATTAAATCGGGTTTATTACGGCAAATTATGGAAATGACATTAATTAACATAGTCATAGTTGACACACGTTTAAGAGTTTTGGATTACCTAAACATCTGAAACGAAGTTGGTTTGGTACCTCTGTCTTCTAGAGATAATGTTAGATGGTTAATTAAGGGTATTTATGCATATTAAGTTAATTAATATAGTCATAGTTACTACACCTTGGGTTTTACGTTGGGATAGCCTAAGCATGTGATAAAAAGTTTGGCTTGAAGAGATACGGTTTTGGGGTTAATTAATTCAAATTACTCAAATTATGCAAATGAGTATAGATACAGTCATAAACATTTAAGAGTTTCAAGCTGGGACAGCCTAAACATGTGAAACAAACCTGGTTTTAAGAAAACGAAACGTAAACAGTAGCAACAATTTGAATACAAGCAACTCAAGTTGGAACAGTCTGAAAATATCAACCTGGAGTTGATTGGTTAATTAGACGTGTAGAACAGTGTTTCCCAATCCTGGTCCAGGGGACACCAGCACTGTTTTTGCCCTAGCACTCACACACCTGATTCAAATTAAAGACTTGATGATATGTTGATTACATCCAGTGGCGTTGGACCGGGGGAAAAGAGGTACTAAGCACATAGGATGCTAACGTGTAGAGGGGCCCTCGAAACTGAATCTTGAATAAAGAGGGGAGGGACCCTCAGAGACTGCCTATGTACATGGCCCAGAATTTTGTGCTATACCCCTGATTACATCAATCAAGTTGTAAGTGGTAGGGCAACATTTAATCAGGCATGTGAGTGCTAGGGTAAAAGCATGCACCCGTTGACTATCCCCAGGACTGGGATTGGGAAACACTGGTGTAGGAGAACAAGTACCAAAATTCTAACAATTCTAACAAAGTCAGTGGACTAAAATTTCGCATTAATATGAATAGGGAGCTCATTTAAATATTGTGTCAAATACTGTATCAAATCAAAACGACCTTTTAAACAATGCGAGATGGTTTGGTGACAACTGTTTAAATCGTTCAGGCTGTAGATCTGTCCGAATAAATAGAATAAGTAGTTGCCAAACTGGCAAGCCCACAATAGAATTCAAAGAAATAAAGCTACTTAGTGAGCAGACAAACCAAAATCTTTGTCATATGACACTGGGAGGGGAATTGTGCTGCAAAAAGACTGGTAAACCGGTTTAACATTAACTAATGATCCTGTATGAGGAATAATACAAGGATTATTTAAGTATCTTCTTAGTTTATTTTTTTCTTATTCGTTTATCCTCTTAGTTAATTTATATAACCGAATTTTCTTTACAAAAACGTGTTAATATACAAAAAAGTAAATCAATTTGCAGTTTTTTTCCATAACTCTTGATGTCAACATTCATGTCTTTACTAAACTTAAGAAAATTAGTAACAACAGCTCTAATGATTACGCTACGCTACAAAAGTAACGGTATTCAGCAGACATACCTTGATGTTCTTCTGCTCTGCGCTCACTTGTCTTCAGACTACAATCAATTAGGATCGGACGCATTGTGACATCTTCAACGGATTCTTTCCTTAATAATCTCTCGGATTTATGAAGTGTGGTAATTACATTAGAACTTCCATGCGAGTGGCAGTGTCCACTGTGACCATGTCCTGCGTGTCCGTGGAACAACAAAAGACTCAGGAAATTAACAAAAATTCCCATAGATCCAACTCCAACAACCACCAGGAGACTCTTAATCTCGTGAGGCGTTGTGAACCGCTCGATGGCTTCAACTATGATGGTAAAGCACAGGGCAGCCAGGAACACTGTGTTGACCAGAGCACCCATCACTTCGGCTCTAACCCATCCGAAAGTATTTTTATTCGTTGCTTGAGTTCTCTCAGAGAAGCGCACAGCAATCAGGGCCACAACCAGAGCTATGACATCCGAGAGCATATGAAAAGAGTCTGACAATATTGACAGGGAAGCAGTCACACGGCAGACCGCAACCTCAACAATGAAAAAAGCAGAAGTTATGGACAACATGCAAAGCAGTCGAAGACGATTTTGTTCCCAAGCCATTTGAACTGCAGCAATGCAACGGTGTACAACTATGTCTCTATACATCCTGTCTCGGTCTATGAGCAAGTGGCAACAAACTCGTTCACCACCAGCGAGCTCAGCTAGCACCTTGGACAGCAACCAAAACCTGCTATTGCAAAACCTGCTCTTGTAATTTGCGGAGGGCGGCAAGATTATTTTCCCGGTGCAACTCGTCGAGAAAATGTCAATCAAGTGAATGGAAAAATATTTAAATTGAGATTACATTTGTACTGTAGACAGTGTTGTTTGCTGTGAACTAAGGCACAATGAGAGAGAAATAATCAATGAATTGTGATAAAAGCATTTCAATGACACGAAAGGTTATTGTAAAATAATTATATTACAAATTGCAGACAGACTACTCCGTAGAGAGGCCTATGTCGGATTGCCGTTCTTTAGAATCAGCATTCCATATCTTCACCACATGGTGGTGGCCTAAGGCAACATGTATTGTAGTATGGCTACAGTCAGTGCGAGTTTATATTCTGGGAGTTGAGATTGGTATTTTGCAGAAGCCTGATGTTGGACACATTTAAATGCCTAATCAGTCTTAACTGATTAATCATTCTATCATTCTATGTCTTGTCTGACATATGGAGCAGAGAATCCACAAATGACTGAATCCACAAAGGCATATCAAACATTCTAGTTTATTGGCAGGCATTTTATTTCAGCAGGTCTACATAAACATGCCGTACTGCTATTCAGTTCCTCTATCTATCCTAATGATAAAAATCGAAAAGCTCTGTTTTATAGATCAGCTGTGCTGGCAAATTCTCAGCCTGTAGTCTCGTGATCCCCCTCATCTGTCAAGTAACTAACCAATAACCGGGCCGGAAGGAGGGCCTCTCTGTCATGGATCGCAAAATGGACGAATCAGATGTTTAAACTCCACATAGCAACCCCAATCACAGCTGAACGGGGGCTTGGTCGTGAAGGTATAGTAGTGGTGATTCCCCACCACCACCACCTCCCCCCAATCTTGTGGATTCATTTTTGTCTTGCTTGGGAAGATGTCCAGATTTTTTCCCCAAAGCTAGATGGTGAACACAACATTGCAGCCACATAAGGCTAGCTAGATACATGTGATTCTGTAATTACAAACTATCTTAGGTAGTAAGCTATGACGCTGCTGATTGACTAGCTAGCAAGTTTATTTTTTGGGGATCATTTGGAATACTATGCCATCTTCGATGGAAGGCTCTTCTAGAGATGATCTGTTTACTGTAAAACATGAGCTGAAAAATGGTACGTTGTTCTGTGCTTCAACTATATTTTTAACGTGTGTTACGTAGCTAGGTACCTTATGCCAGCTTCACTCAACGTTTGCTACGTACAGTAGTACATTTGCTGATATAGCTAGTTAGTGATTAGCTAGCTACGGTAACGAACCACTATTGGAAGGTTAGTTAATGAAATGACAACCACTAACGAGTTACAGTACTCTGCCACTGGGGTTTGCAAGTGCAGTCAGACAAGTCCTAAAAAGGCAGGGAAAAAGTAGTTATCATAAGCCGTACAACTTGCTAAGCTAACTTCACCGTCGTCATGCATGATTTTGGCGGCTGTTTAAAATGGCTCATGTTTTTAAACAGCCAACATTCAAACAAGTCGACAAGTAGAAAACACCAACTAGCTAAACTCTAAGTAGAATAATGGAGAGCCCCTGACAGAAAATGATTTGATAATGTCTAGTTTTACTGTTAGGTAGCTAGTTAGCCACAGTATTAATGGTTAGCTAGATAACTTGGCTTCTTGACAGGCGTAAGTCAATTTTTTGGCGTTAGTTATAAGGGTAAAATTAGGTAATCTTCCCATCATGAACTTCACTGTGTTCTAATATTGTAGTTGTCCTGCAGTCATTATTGCTTGGCATGGCAGGGCATGACATAGCTGGCTGTCAGGATCTAGCACCTTGAGTTGATATCTGTCATCTGTCACTTGTCAGTTTCAGTGTTTGAGGAAATATTTTCTTCAAAAAATGTTTGATGTGCTGGCCTTTGTTTGACAGCGTTAAAGAAGTATTATTAACTATTATCCAACATCCATAACATTTTTAATTCTTCTTGCTTCCACTTCAATTCACTAAGCACTGAATATAGCAGAAGACTGATTAGGCTAGTGATTGGCACCACACTACCAAAGCATCCATTTTATTCTTTCTCTGTCTCTCACGCACACACACAACTCTCTCAAATTACACAAGAGAAATGGAGGATATGTGTGGTTAGTTTTTCCTGAAACACAGAGTAACCCAGGACCCTTTCCATATAACCAAAAGAAGCTGCAGTCACCAACGTGAAGTGCATAGAAGTCCATCGAAATGTATGCCTTCGTTACTGTGTCACGCTAGACTAGAGCATCTGCAAAATCAATTACAAGTAATTAAATATTTTAGCTTTTTATTATTTATCTGACAGAAAGGCTGTGGGAATTGTATGGGAGAGAGTTTGGAAACAAACCCAATTGTTCTCAGTAAAACTTAGTAAAACGCAACTTCCCCCGGGCCTTTGTAGCCTATTGTCTAGTTAGAATTTAACACGGCAAATAATATCAGAATACGTCTCATCATTCAGGGGGAGCTGTCAAGGCATTGAAAATAATAGCGCAGTATAGTTCTAGTTCCTACGCTTCACCTGTATTAAAGGTGCACTTGGATCACATGATCACCCCATTCAAATTGCCAAGATCCTTCAACAACACACCACTTCTCAAAAAGTGATCTCACCTTGTCTAAAGTTGACCTCATCCACTCTCAGACATATCACCACCAATCACAGTCCCAACCGAAATGATGTTCAGGTGTCCAGCAGGTCATTTGTGGAGGTGGGTGCTTTGCTCTGGCTTTTTCAGTTAGGGAAACTCAATTGTCAATTTGATTACATCTAACCAGTGATTGGTTTGCAAGGTGGGACTTTTCACCTGGAAGGAGATTTCAAATAGCTGATCTTGTGACTTTAATTGCTCTCAGTTTGTTGCTGAAAATGAGTGTTCTCTCTGTCAAACCTACCTATTAAAATATGTGTAAAAAACAAGGACAGAACAGCATATTTTTACCCTCTTCTGGGCTTCTATCCACCAACCTTTGAGTTACTGGTCAGATGCTTTAACCACAAGGCCACTCTGCCACCCTAAAGGTTTAGGGTAACATGTGTTGCCTCAGATCTCTTTCTGCTACATTAGAGCCTGACCGATATGGGATTTTTGTACCCGATACAGATTGCGATTTTTTTAGTGGAAATATTTGCCAATACCGAATATATGTGGTGATTTTTCTATTATTATAGCTGAAATTAATAATATACCTTGTCTGCTTGGATTGTGCTTAAAACCAGCCTACCAAGATATTCAGAAAGTAGATTTCTTAAATGAAATTAAATAATTAATTAAATTGAGCAATAAATGCCTCACCTATGTTTTTTGACAGCAGAATTTATGTTAGCTCGAACTTGTATATTTCATACGGGCTGGGATCCAAATTATAGCAAGAGCAACTTTTTCACTAGCAGGCCATGGGTTGGGGAAAAAAGCGATGATTGATATGTTGTTCAGGCTCCAACATGCTGCATTTTGAGAGCCATTCGCAACCACAATCGTTAAGGCATGAAAAAATGTTAAAGACCAACAATGTGATTCACATTATCAACAATGTAAAAGTGATTTCCTGTGACCCCCAACATTGAATTGTTAAAACATCAGTATCTTTAGTAAGCACATACCTGCAAACATGAACATGGGCACACATTAATGTGGCAAAGTATTTTCTGTGCAAAGTGGCCTGTGATAAGGGCTATTAGTGGTGCATTTTCAAGACAAAAATACTGAACTAAACTGCGGTTTACGTCTGCATTTTTAAAGGAAAATGTCAGCATCCAATCTCAATTTGATGTAGTTTCTCTGGAGTCTAGAATCAAGAGGTATGATACGTTTTCTACTCAAATATTGTAAAATGTAATGATATATGAAGGCCGTGTGATGTTACAGCTCATTTCAGGCATGAAGAAGCTACCCAAACAACCTATTTATCAGAATTCTGGCGATGTTGCATCGGTCGTAGATTGCCAAACTGTATTTATATGGATTGGCTATGTAAACATAGACACAATTTTCCCAGGCAAATGGAACAGGTGCTTTCAGGTCACTAATCTGGATAGGCATTCCGGCTGTTGCACTGTATACAGGTATGATTCCTAATGTTTTGCTTTAGTTAAGTTAGTACTGGACCAGGAAAACATGATAGGTGAAAAGTCATCTACCACCATGTTCCTGTTCAATAAAAGGGATGAAATACTGGAGAATATATGATAATATAAGTATTAGAAAGTGTTCTTTATGCCTAGAGGTGTGTGGTATATTGCATTCTGTCCTATTTCTCCAGTGTTGCCTTTGACTTCATGCACCTTCACCAATTATCTTTTGGTTGCGTTGGATTCTGCCCTGTTTGGCATACATTTAGAAGTGAAGAATCTGTCTGTGTTGTACTGTTACCATGGATTTGCCCTCTATTTCCTCGAGAGAGGACAGGAGGGTGGTTACATTAATGCCAAAAATCTGTCCACAGCCCCCTTTTATCAGAGCAGTTCCAAAGCAGCGCAGCCGTCCAGTGACAGGCAAGGGCTTATTGGAGCTTATCAGGCGACTGCTACGTTCAGCCTCCCTTTTCTGTCCCTTTTCTCTATCCTATCTCTCATGTTTCCTGGCTGTGTCTGTCTTGCTGCGTCTCCCACTATATATATATATATATATATATATATATATATATATATATATATATATATATTCTCCCCCTCCCTCCCTCCCCGTCCTTTCAAATTGCAGCTCCCTATTAATGCTTTTGCACATTGCATTAGTTAGTAGTAACCGTTGTTGATCTCTGCTTTAAAAAGGGATGAATACGTGCGTCTTTAATATTTGATGCCCTGGTTCTTGATGGGAGTTCAGCTTGGTCGGTACAGATGCCATAGCCAGCTGGAAAGCACAGAAACTAGTGATCATGCAGAAAGCCAGGAATATTAAATAAAGTTTGTTGTCAAAAAACAAACTTGCGAGAAGGTCTCAAAAGAAATAATCATCTGGCTGAAAATACTCTTGTTTTTATTCAAGGGTTTGTGTTCTGCATTAGATTGGAATCATTGCTCTAGGGCTGGCTACCCTGTCCTTTTGTATGTTGTTAATAGTTTTACAGTAACATTTTAATGTTTATTTTAAGGAATGGGCTGGACTGGGTGAGAGGAAGTCAGGTTAGTGGGCTGGATTCTAATCCATTCTAACCCATGCCAACTCATTCATGTGTTCTGGGGCCTGCGGCTTAGACCACTACACCCCCTTAGGCCACACCAGGACGTTTTAATGGCTGAAGTGCATTGCACGTTCTTCTCTTGCAATATGTGGCTTCCCAGGGTACCGTTGACTCAGCACTGAGCGCTTGCTTGATCACTATAAATCTTTTGATCATGTGTTTGTATACATCTTCGACATCGTGTTGACTTTAAGTGTCCGTAAACACAAGGAATTATGGCAACGGGCTGATAAGTGGATACATTAGGGTTTTGAGTGTTTGTGCCATTTTGTTTTCATTGCATTTTTTTGTAGTCTTATCGCTGTCTATGTCACTTACATGGAAACAGAACTGTCCCAGATCCCAGTCATTTGTAGGAGGTGGACATAAGTTGAATCAGTCAGCATCTACATACCAATGCACTTTAGCCATTAAAACATGATGCCCATGTCCACCTATCAACTCGATTGTGTTTAGAAATGAACAAGGGTCTGACTGTAAGAATACCAAACTCGGTGAAATCTATTAATAAACTGTGAAATTACACTTGGCCCTTGGAGTGGCCGTTTGGCCTAGCTGTCAGGCATGGGTGTTATGCAATCTGCACCTCTTCGCTCAAAGTTGACAGGGTGGCAGACAGACTGACATGCATTGCTCTGGGGCTTGTAATCCAGCCAGCCAGTCAGCTTGTCAGTCAGTCTCGTCTTCAGAGGTGGTGACTGAGAAAGAGCAAGGATGGAGTTGATATAAGTGCCGTGCAATAGTAATCTATTCTTTGTTCTCTTTTGAGCCTGCCTTGTGTTGCGCAATGAATGAATGAATGAATGAATGAATGAGTGAAAGGGAGGGAGGTAGATGTGAGAGAGGTGTGAGAGTGTCATTAGAGCGACTGAGAGAGAGGTTGAGGGAAAGATTAAATCTGCCGTTGCTGTTCTTATGGTTCAGAGGCAGAACTCTCTTTTTTCTACTCTTTCTCTTCCTTTCTCTCTTTCTGGAGTGCAAGACGACATGATTGTGTTCACTAGCATGCTTGGAGACGTGCACTGGCATGCTTAAACCGAACGGCCTAACCTAGGCCAGCTTTCTCCCATATTACCCAAGTCTTTGCAGCTGTGTTTGCGAAGCTACTAGGCTAGCACACCATCTAACTCATATCACTTCTACTCTTGTTTGCATAGCCTATTTGTCAGGGATTAACATTAAGGGTAGGACCTATTACCAGGTCCAGGGGTTTGAGCAGTTGGCCTGCTCCAAAATTGCCCGAGTGGATTTGTTCACAACAAACATTGTTTTTATAATTTCATTAGTCTGGTCTTTCTGGTTCCTCCCCTGTGTGTAGCTAGAATAGCTTCCTCTTTTGAGCGATTGTAGTCTTTGTGCAGAATAAGAAAATACTCATGACTTGGCCAATGGGTAAGTTAAATGGAGACAGGGATTTGGTTCAGTCAGACATTCTAATTGTTTAATGAGCCCCCTCGGGCAGACATTTGATGACCAGCACTCCCCAGCTAGCTAATTCATGCTTCAAAGAGAATTTAAAACTTTCTGGAGATGTATAAAATAATTATGCTATTCACTTATTTTTTTGTTTATGTAGAGGTTATATCAATATAATAAATGAATAAATGTAATTTACGCTGCTGGCCTGATTACTGATTGACTACAGCTACTTTTTTATCCTTAATGTATTTTATAAAGACCTTTTTACATCCGCAGTTGTCAAAAAGGGCTTACACAGACAGCCAGCCTAAAACCACAAGAAACAACAGGATATTGAAGCACAGTGGCTAAAAATATTTTTTTCACAAGTCTTTTAGTATTGTGCCCGTTGTGTCCTGACTAGAGGGCAACGTTATGCAACACATTGGAAATCCTGTGTATGTACTTAACGTTAGTTTAAACTTTGTAGTAAATGTTAATTATACCTTATATTGTGGCATTCTATTTTCTATGGGTCCACGAAGTATACAAAAATACACAGGTGGAAAGTGCCATTGTCTGTAATTGCGTATGTGGAATTCAATCATTGCCTCTGGCCTTCCACTAAACCAGATAGGTTTGTTTTACAGAAATACTTGCATAGCAGCTTTTTCGAAGCCAAATGCAGCTTGTTTCCTATTTATAAAATGTCCGGCTGATTTAAATAGTGTTGTCAGACGGGGATGTTTGGCAACGGACTCAATTCTTTTGATTGAGCTATGTAGGGTGTCCTCGTCACGAAACCGATATTATGGCTTTGTATTCTATTAATCCTTCGACAGTCCAGAAACCAAATAATTTCTGTGTTCCAGGGACGTCACCAGACTTTCAAATGTAGATTGTTCTCGGCTGCTGTTTTACCCTGCAATATTCAAACTAGGCTTGCGCTCTTGAAACAATGCCAGTTGGCGGTCGTTGTGCACGTTTCATTGACACCATCCCAGCTGCATTAATATCAGCTCTTCAAATTCTGCGGGTTCACAAAAAAACGGGCTCTGTGCAATCAGCCTTAATAATGGACACGTTAATGCCAGTAGCAGTAGAATGAAAGATGTGAACCTCACCTGTTTGGCAAATCAACGTCTATAGCGTTACTTTTTGCGGTAGCCATTTTTTGTTATATAATTTGGATATAAATATAAATTTGACAGCCCTGGTTGGAACCCAAGAAGACACCTAAAAATATCAGCATATACTGTCTCTAAATGCATAGCCTGCTGTAAATGCTGCTTTTGTTTATGTAATGACTGAAATCCAGTCATCATGTCAGACCTTTTTTTCACCTTTAATACATTTTTTACCAACTCCAAGTTAAAAATAATTTCTAATTTTACTGGTTTTCATTGGCTGTTTAAAGAATAATTAATGGATTACAGTTTATCTTGGCAAATTGGACTACTTTCAGATTGGAATCATCTTCACTCCACCTAAACGAAACATGTAAAATCTTGGTCACGTACTTAGTGAGAATTGCTCCTTGGCCAAAGTAATCCATCTAATCTATCTAACAGGTGACTTCAATAAGCTGATTAAACAGCATGATCATTATAAAGGTGCAGAGGACAATGTGCAGTTTTGTCACATAACACAATGCCACAGTTGTCATGTTGTCGTGTAATTAGCATGTAAACTGCAGGAATGTCTGCCAGAGTTGTTGCCAAGTAATTGAATTTCTCTACCATAAGACACCACCAACATTTAGACAATTTGGCCACACTTTCAACCTCCCTCAGAATCACTGACCACTGACGGGTTACCATGCCAGCCTTCACCTGAGGGATCGTTGGACATGCCAGCCACCCGGAGAGCTGATGAATCTGTGGGTTTGCTCAACCGAATAATACTTAGGAAAGCTTATATTCTTACATGTTGTCTTCACCAAGGTCTTGACCTCACTGCAGTTTGGTGTCATAACGAATTTCAGTGGTTAAATACTCATGAAATATCCATAGATTTGGGAGAATTTATTTTAAATGACCAATTTCCTTGTATGAACTGTCTGCATCTCAGTAAAATCTTTGACATTGTAACATTTTTTATAATTTCAAGTTGGCAGCAATCTTGTTTAATGTCGATCCCTGTGCTCCTCAGTCATAAATGACATGCACTACACCCACTTTGGCCACACATACTAATGCACACATGACTGAAATCATCTGCTTATGTTGTTAGTATATATTTATTGGCTTAGCTGCACTTGGCAGCACCTCTTTCTGCATTCAGAGTTACTTCAGATAGATTCCTGAGTCGTAACAGTAAAAAAAAGCTGCTTTCTGCTTACCACTCAAAAAAAGGTGTGGATGATGATAATAATAAATACAAATTTAATTCATAAATATAATGTGCAAATGACATTCTTGCTAACTTGTGGCATAGGGTTTTGCTGAAGCATAGATTAGAATTTGGCGCAGTACTCTTTCAGCAAAAACTGCACTCTATCTTTCCGGCTCTTTCTATCAAAGCATGAATGCCAGAAAATATACCTCATAGGTTAAACTTAATATAAATTTATCTCCATTTTAAAAACGTATTTGTCACTGACCCAGCTACTAGGCTATACATGATTAATTTGTAAGTCCCAAAATAGATGCATGGCAATTAAGGATTCTTAATCGGTTTCTGGTGATGCCGGTAGTATGTGACATTGACACGATGCCGATGTTAACAACACTGTGTGCAGTGGAGCTGAAGTGTAATTTGTATTCGTAGGTGTGAGGTTGTTTGGTTGTTTGTAAGGATTTCTGTAAGTCACTGTCATCTGTTTTGTTGTTTTCACAGCCAACCTGACTGGCCATGTTGAAAGGGTGGGCATGGAGAACTTCGAGCTGCTGAAAGTGCTGGGCACTGGTGGTAAGGGACAGTTTTAACACCCCCAAATGGCCCCAGAGCCTGTACCTTGGATATTACATGTGTTTTTGGGTAGCTCCAAGTCCTATGGTCTGCCCTGAGGCCAGGTTGAATACCCATTCAAACCCAGGGAATTTTTCTTGCATTACAATGTTTGGCTACTGAATTTTTACTGTTAATCTTTTTAAAATGCTAAATATGGTGTGGTTTACTCTTAATTTCCATTAATAGGTATTTTGGTAAAATAGCATAAGAACAGTACTCCTACCTGTTTGGAAAAAATCTCCAGAACTGGCAAATAAATTAGATGTATTATTCTCAACAGTCAACACGGAGGTGTTTCCATTCAACTTTCATATTTTTCTACTTTTTTTCCTCCCCCACCCGTATCAGCCTATGGCAAGGTGTTCCTGGTGCGTAAAGTGAGTGGTCACGATGCAGGGAAACTGTATGCCATGAAGGTGCTGAAGAAGGCCACTATAGTACAGAAGGCCAAGACAGCAGAACACACACGCACAGAGAGACAGGTTCTGGAGCACATCAGGCAGTCGCCGTTCCTCGTCACCCTCCACTATGCCTTCCAGACAGACACCAAGCTGCACCTCATACTGGGTCTGGATATCTGGCTTTAACTTTCTCTCTTTTTTTTTGTAATTTTTCTTTGTTTCTCTTGATGCTTTTGTTCAACTCCTTATTCTCTCTCTTACTTCCTTGCCCTCTCTTCATGGAAAGTTATTTTTAAATGAAGACTTGAATACAAGGCAACTGTAAACATGTCGTCCCCCACAAATGGTTTAGCAAATTGACATTGCGTGTGACTAATGGATTTCAGTTAATTACTATAGCGCAGCCCTTGGGCCAATCAGTGTCATTTTGTAAATGCCAGCTCTTTATGGCAGGCAGCATCATTCACCCATGTTTATTATAAATTGGGGCAGTGGTATCTGAGATTTTGCCTGGTTTAAAAAAGTCTCATATCCCTGAGCAGATGCAACAAATTAGATCACACTATCAAACATATCAAGATATAGATATAAAAATGTGTCCATTATAGCTCCACTGTCTGGTTATAAATATTTTGTGTTTTGACAGTGTTTGCGATGTGTGTGCCAAATTTTGTTGCAAGGTAAACCAGGGATGATCATTGACTGATGTTTCTGTGCCAGACCGTGTCCATGCATATTGGTACTATTGACCAATGAACATGTTATTTTTACGAAACTAAGAGATATTGTGTTGAGGCCTCTGTCTTTAGATGATGCCTTTCATGTTTAGTGTAGGTCCTTTATTCAGTCTCCGAGGATTACTGTTTGAAATGTCGATCGGAAAATTACAAATGGTCGAAAATGTATCATGGCTGACCAATTGGGTACCTGAGAAAAAGTGCTGCTTGTGAGGAGAGGGGCCTATGTACCAACTTTTATGACTTTAGGTCATTTGCAGGGGAGGGTCACCTTGCAAAGTCTGCATTTTTAAAAGCTTGTTATAGCGCTGCCTTCTGTCCTATCAGTGTAAACGGATCCACAGTGCCCTCACAGATATCAGAGGGGGGACAATGAAGTAGATTAAGTATGAATATCAAGTACCAGAATGACAGTTTGTTACAGAATAAATTAAACCTCTTTTAGGGAGACTTTTGAAATTATACCACCTATCTTGACATAAACAACAACCTGATGTGTGCATACTGTACCTGCTTCATTATTCTGACAGATTATGTGAATGGTGGGGAGCTTTTCACACACCTGGTGCAGAGGGTTCGGTTCACAGAACAGGAGGTGGCTCTGTACAGTGGAGAGATAGTTCTGGCCCTGGAGCACCTACACCAGGTTAGTTATCTGTGCACCTCTCGACACCTCGGTCCTCAGCTTGATTTAGGTGTAGCAAAGGGTGCTGTTTACTGGAAATCATTCAACATTGTGTCTTGTCTCAGTTGACATACTTTTAAGGTAAAGCATAGGCTGAGCATTTTCCTGGACTAAAAAGCTATTTGGAAAACACTAAGGCAGAGACAATATGGCATCATCAAATTCAAAATATGTTTGTATGTTTGCGGTTGAGTCTTCCTTTTACACAGTAAGTCACCCGAACCCACTGCTATGAGCACTGTTTATGAATTAAATTGCACTGGGATTACTTTTATGAAAGTTAATGGGAACCCCAACCCTTTGAGCTATAAAGTTATGTAGTCCCTTTCAGAAGAATGGTTATTCATTGAGGGACATGGGTGTTTTTGTTCAAAGTGGTCTTATAAAAACTGTCAAGGCCAAACACTTGAGGCTACAAAATAATAGATTCAGTTGAGTCTCTAGAACATGCAAGTGTTTGTGGTTTTGCTCTATGACGCAAACACGCACATCCATCTAAAGATAAGCCTGGTAGTGTAGCTGTTAAAAGTGCATATGGGAGCTAATCAAGATGCTGAATAATTCATAGGTAGTGGTCTAAATGAAAAAAAAAATCCAGAATTTTATTTCTCTCAGATATAGCCTAGGTAGGGCTGCACAAGTTGGATAAAATATTGAATCACAATTTCTTTGACAAATATTGCAATTACGGTTATAATTTGTGATTTTCAAACATGGGTGTAAACAGCGTAGATTATCTCACCTAAAAATATCGATTATAGCCCACAATGTGCTATTTAACTGAATAAAAATCGACGTAAAGTTCAGTGTTTTCTATTTTACACTTACTACCAATTTGAAGGTGCAGCCTGTGTCGAACTATTCGTTTAACTGCTCATTTAATGCAATGGCGTTTGCGGCGTTTGCTATGTTTGTGCTGTTACCGTAGCTGGTTAGGCAAAATTTCTCAACCCCTGAGATATATTTTCTCCCATATTAAGTAGCCTATGTTTGTAGGCACCGACACTGAAGCCAAAACTTGTAATTACCATGCTGGACTTAGGATAAAATATGTGCTGGAACTGACAAATTGCACATTAGACTATGTTCCTCAAAATTTGTTAATTAGGCTTGCCTAAAAAAGGAACCAGAATGCTGTTTGCCTAAAATGAGAAGTACCGGAATGCTGTTCAAGCACTGTGTGGGACAATATCTTGGTGCCACTCACTAACTTGAAGCAGATGTCCTCGCTAGCAGTTGCAGTGTTAACTCAAACCATCAGGTATTTAAACAAAATTAGTCCAGGTTAGGGGTGTCGTGATATGCCTGTATTAACTATAGCCATGATATTTAAAAAATGTAATATTGATATCATGTTAATAATACACATGATGATATCGTATTCACTAGGCGAAAATGACGTTGCATTTTTCCAAAAACTCCTTTGTTTTTCGATAACTTATTCATGTCACGTATAGACAAACCATGCATGGGCTTAAACTACGAGGCTGGACCTATACCCTAGCGTTTGAATTAACCCATTTACCCCACCAGAACTCCCAGGACAGATTTGCAAAACATGCCGTTTTTGTATTATTTTGTAGTCTATTCACCCGGTTTTTCGATAGCTTATTCAGGTCACCTACAGACAAACGATGCATGTGCCTGAACTAGGTGTCTGGCCCTATGCACTGGCATTGAAATCAATTTGAAATCATTGGGACTGAAATCAGTTACCCCCACCAGAACCCCCGGGAGAGATCCGAAAATATGCAATGTTTTCAAAGCCTATTCACTAGGCGAAAATGATGTATTTTTCCAAAAAATCCTTGTGGTTCTTTTGTTTATCAGTTCACCTGGTTGCCTTTTCACTATCCTAATTGTTCTTTTTGTGGTCTTTTAATTTGTACAGTTATGGTTACAGATTCTCTCCACCTCCCTACACTCGTATTTTGAGTAGCCTATTATTCATTTGCCAAATAAGACACACAACACACAGTTGTTTATTATTATTATTATTTTTTCATATTTTCTATAGATAGATTTTTTTAAGCCCTGAGAATCTTGTAGTGCAAATCTGATGTTGTGACAGCCCTAGTCCAGGTATTTAAGAAATCTACAAAAATACCCACAGCACCCGCAAGAACAACGATGTGGGCCCATTGCCTCGAGTAAAGCTCATCTTATTCACCTTTTTTTGGAGCTGAAAATCGCATAAGTTGGCGATTTGGATATTGCACATGTCAGTATCGCAATTTCAATTATGATTTGGTTTATTGTGCAGCCCTAGATATAGGAAATAGGGGGAAAAATTATAAAGATTGATTTTTTGAAGTTTCGATTCAAAGACCAATATCATAGAAATTTAAAATCTAGTTTATTCAAACATTTTGAAAACTACGTAGGTCCTAAAACTCAAAATAAAGAACAAAGACCTGTGAGATTTTTAATTGATATTCTCCATGCTTTTTAGTCCAGAGCTATGCCTAACCTATGTCTGGGAACCTGGCCTTAAAGAGCCACACCAGTCACATGATCATCCATCCGAAATCTCTTTCCGGAGACAAGGTGAGGTCACTTTTAGACAAGGTCATATCACCTTAGAACAATGTGCTTTTGGAATTTCGAAGTGGTGATCATGCAACTGGAGTGCACCTTTAAAATTCTTCCTGGATCATTTGCTGGCTGCTGATTCCACATTGTTGTCATAGACGAGCATTGCTAATTCTCTGAATGTT
This sequence comes from Esox masquinongy, assembly GCA_016801175.1. Lineage (NCBI taxonomy): Eukaryota > Metazoa > Chordata > Actinopteri > Esociformes > Esocidae > Esox > Esox masquinongy. The sequence goes on along the minus strand of JACXGI010011830.1, from coordinate 4,789 downwards.
TTCCAGCTCGGGATAGTCTACAGAGACCTGAAGCTAGAAAATATCCTCATGGACTCCTGTGGTCACATAGTGCTCACAGACTTTGGCCTCAGCAAGGAGTTTGATGAGGTATGCATGCATTACAAGTGTACAGATAAACACATTTCATGCACCGTTTCAACTATGAAGACCTCCCTGCCTTTTTGAAATTCTCACAATATGGGCTTTGATTAGTAGATGGGTAATAATAACTTTTAGTGTTTCTTTAAGCATGTTCAGCATGTGAATGATGTATTAAACCACCCAGACAAAAGGAACAATCCCTCTAAAATGAGCAGCAGGACAGTTATGACACAACTCCTGGTTGGTGATTGATAAAAGAGCAACAGTTGTTGAGTTCAAGTGTTGCTATGGTAGAACTTCAGGATCTACCAGGTTGTGGTGACCTACAATAACTATTAATGTAATACTGAAAAAGAGATGTCAAATTTGGACAAATCCAAAAGAACACATTACAGAGTGATTGTCTCTTTATGTTTAAGTGCTGCATTATGGTATGGGTATGCTTGACATTGGCAATGTCTGGGGAGTTTTTAAGATGAAAGAAATGGTTGTAGATAAGCACAGACAATATCCTAGAAGAAAGCCTGCTTAATTTAGTTTTACACCAGACATTGGGGGAGACATTCAACTTTCCAGCAGGACAACAACCAACAACACATGGCCAATTCTACACTGGAGTTACTTACCAAGAACTCAGTTACAATACATGAAGGTCTGCCAATCATTTAGAGAATTATTCATTATTAGTCCGCTGCCAAAGGTGTGTCTAACGTATTGACTAAGGGCAGTGAAAACTTATCTAATCAAAGACTCATAGTTTTCTTTTTAATTGATATAAAAAAACACACAAGATCAAAACAAATTGTGAATAATTTTTACGGAGATGAATACTTATGCAATCCTCTTTATACTTACCACTGGTGACCCTCCCCGCCTAAAGTCGACAGAGGAAAATGACTCCTGCAACCTGACACGTTTGCCCTTTCCCAACTCACGTTCCCCATTGGAATACTGTCTGTCATTGTACGGTGCGCAGGTCGGTACCTTTATAGTTTCAAACATGTTTGTAAAAATGACCACAAAAGCCCCAGGGCAGATGCTTTTTTCTAGTAATGGATACGTGGTTATGCTACTCAGGACTAGACCAGCCAGTCTATCCATCAGGTGCTTCTCTCTGTCCGGATGTTTGAGGCAGTGGTTCTATTTTATGCCCATGCCACTTGAGAAGATTTTAATGTGCAGCCAGTGGTTATGCTGTCTGTGACACTTCCCCATAAAGTGGACTACTTTTGTACAGGGCCCATTTTTACTTTGTCTAATGTAGTAAGCTATAAAGAATATGGTACCATTTTATATGCCGCCATTCTGAAGGATGGTTTTGCCCATATTCATTCTGTATGGTCATTCTCTACTGTATACAGTCCCTGTGTGTGGATCAATATGACAGATTAAATGTGTTTGTGTAATGTGTTTATACAGTAGGTCATGTTTAGTACCGTTGGTAGAGGATGGCTATTCAGTTCTGTGGTGCTTAATCTCTTCTCCTTAACAACAATTCTCTTTTCTTCCTGAAGCGCCAAGCGTTTCAAGCATCACGTTCTTTCAATCATAGGGGGTTTGAAAATGGTAGTAATTGGAAACGAGGGTAAAACTTCAGGCTAACTTCTGGAACAAGTTCCCTTTGGGTTGTTGTTCGAAGCTGGGACGTTTATCTTGATTCCTCATACTTTCCTGTTGTTACCCAGTTATTTCAGCACTGTACCTCAAATATCCTGTCTTTTATCTGTTACTTAATATGTAATTTCACCACAATTTCAGTGTTACTTTGGGGCCATGGCAAAGCCCTCTTCTTACCATGCAATTTACCAGTACTTCCTTTTTTCCCCTTCACCATTGTTTCAGTTTAACTTCCTGTGTTGTTTCTGTGGAACCACCAGGCTTTCCTACTTTACTGTTGTTTCCTGGAACTGTACTGGAAGTATTCAGCCCTGTAAAAAATAACTCATGTCGTTTTTTTGGCTCTGATTATTTCCCAGGCAGAGAGGGCTTACTCTATCTGTGGCACCATAGAGTACATGGCTCCAGAGATCGTAGAGGGAGGAGCGGCTGGCCATGACATGGTAATTTATTACCCTCAATGGGCTTGTTATTACCACTGTTTGACAAAGCCACATGCGCAAGCTGAACAGGTAATTTCAAGTCTAGCTCGCTAATAACTGGGTGTAGTGTTTTTCCGTGTGCCACTGAAAGCCGCCTCAGGTGTTTTTGGTGCCGTTCCAAGCTGCATAGTTAAGACAACATGCTACCATTTAGGCAGATTGGAATACCATCTTTGTCACACGGTACGTGCATGGGCTGTATGTGTATGCAGCTGTATACATGGGCTGTACTGTATACACCACTCAGCCATAACATTATGACCACCTGCCTAAAATTGGGTAGGTCCTCCTTTTGCTGCCAAAACAGCCCTGACCCTGTTTATGTATACAGCTCCGCAAAAAATTAAGAGACCACTGCACCTTTTTCTTTCCTTTCTAAAAAAGGAAAACCTCACTCAAAACCTTCCTTTTCGACATTTTTGAAAAGGAAAGAAAAAGGTGCGGTGGTCTCTTAATTTTTTCCGGAGCTGTATGTATGCAGCTGTGCACATGGGCTGTACATGATAATCCCAAACATTGATTATCTGGGGGGTATCTAACTGTATTCCAGGCAGTAGACTGGTGGAGTCTCGGGGTGTTGATGTACGAACTTATGACGGGTGGGTCGCCATTCACCGTCGATGGAGACCAGAACTCTCACACAGATATCGCCAAGTAAGCATCGTTGCATAACTCAACCTGTACCCGCCAGGCCTGTAATTGGTCTAGCTCCCAACATCCATCATTGACACAGAAGTACAACCCCGTTTTACGCAGTTGGGATGCTGCGTAAAATGCGAATAAAAACAGATTGCAATGATGTGCATATCCCTATATTTAATTGAAAATGGTGAAAAGACAACATTTCAAATGTCAAAACTGTGAAATGTTATTGTTTATGGTAAAATACCATCCAATACCCCCATAAAGTCATGGATGCTGACTTTTGAACTGTGCACTGATAAGAATGGTCCCTCTCCTCTTTAGCCCAGAGGGCACAGCGTCCATGATTCCCAAAACTGTTCTGGATCTTGTTTATATCTGGTTTCTTCTTTGCATGGTAGAGTTTTAACTTGCATTTGTGGATGCACTGTACTGTGATGTACTGTGTTCACCGACAATGGTTTTTGGAAGTGTTCCTGAGCCCATCATGTCTATTTTTAATGCAGTGCTATCTGAGGGCCCGTAGATCATGGCCATCCACTATTGGTTTTCGGCCTTGTCCCTTGCATACAGAGATTTCTCCGGATTCTCTGAATCTTTTAATTATGTTATTTACCATAGATGATGAGATCCCCAAACTCTTTATAATTTGACATTGAGAAACGTTATTCTTAAATTCTTGCACTATTTGCCCGTGCAGTCTTTCACAGAGTGGTGAAACATACATTACTTCTGAAAGACTCATTCTCTCTGGAATGATCTTTTAATACCCTATCATGTTACTGACCTGTTGCCAATTGACCTAATTAGTTGTGATAAACCTTTTTAACGTTAAAACTTTTCCAGTCTTTTGTTGCCTCTTTCCCAACTTTTTTGTTGCTGGCATCAAATTCAAAGTGGGCATATATTTTTCAAGAAACAATAAAATGTCTCAGTTTCAACATTTGATATGTTGTCTTTGTACTGTTTTCTCTTGAATATAGGGTTTAAATTATTTGCACATCAATGCATTCTATTTTTATTTGCATTTTACACAGCATCCCAACTTTTTTGGAAACAAGGTTGTACATTTAAATTGGCCTGATATATGTATTACTACAATAACATGAATTAAAATCGCTTAATCCTATTAAACTCTGACCTCTGTCACCTTTCAGGAGGATATCCAAGAAGGATCCTCCGTTCCCCAAAGACATGGGCCCTCTCGCCAAAGACCTAATCCAGCGCCTGCTCATCAAAGACCCAAAGAAGAGACTGGGCTCTGGGCCTGACGGAGCTGACAATGTCAAGAAACATCCATTCTACCAGGTAGCAGAGAGATTATGCTGTGTAAACTTTAGGGAATTTCCTGAATCTGTCTAGTAGCTCCTCTACAGCACAGACAGATCTGGGACCAGGCTATAACCAAGTACTATACATCACCCAGATATTCAAACAAGCTTCCTCCTATAATGCACGAACAGATCTGGGACCAGGCTATCACTAACTGCTGTACAGCAGAAACAGATGTCGGACCAGGCTATAACCAACTCCTATACAGGACAACTGATATTGGACCAGGCTTACTCCTTTAAATATAAATGTTTTTTAATGGATTTCCTCCCCTTTCAGAAGCTCAATTGGGAGGACCTGGCAGCCAAGAGGGTCCCTGCCCCGTTCAAGCCGGTAATCAGGGACGAGCTGGATGTCAGCAACTTTGCCGAGGAGTTCACAGAGATGGACCCGACCTACTCCCCTGCTGCTCTTCCTCAGAACTGTGACCGCATCTTTCAGGTGGGACGGGGGGTTTGAGGAAGATCCTTTCACCTGTCTGACAATGCATCTGTCAGGTGGGACGGGGGGTTTGAGGAAGATCCTTTCACCTGTCTGACAATGCATCTGTCAGGTGGGACAGGGGGGGTTTGAGGAAGATCCTTTCACCTGTCTGACAATGCATCTGTCAGGTG
>JACXGI010011829.1:11599-24219 GCA_016801175.1 Esox masquinongy | reverse complement strand
GTGCAAGGTGTCAATGGTCATCTTTTGGACAGCTGTCAAGTCAGCAGTCTTCCCCATGATTGTGTAGCCTACAGAACTAGACTGAGAGACCATTTAAAGGCCTTTGCAGGTGTTTTGAGTTAATTAGCTGATTAGAGTGTGGCACCAGGTGTCTTCAATATTGAACCTTTTCACAATATTCTAATTTTCTGAGATACTGCATTTGGGGTTTTCATTAGTTGTCAGTTATAATCATCAAAAAGGAATAAATACTTGAAATATATCAGTCTGTGTGGAATGAATGTATACATTATACAAGTTTCACTTTTTGAATGGAATTACTGAAATAAATCAACTTTTTGATGATATTCTAATTATATGACCAGCACCTGTGTGTGTTACGTAGGCTCTATCAATGTCGAATGTGATAGTTTTAACGACAATGTCAATATGTCATTTTGCCCTGGAACTGTAGCCTAATTGTGGAAATAAATAATATTTTGCTGAAAAGTGTCAGTAATTGTATGTGGAAACAAATGTTTTTGGTGAAAACAGCCAGATTTGCGAGTGCTAATCAATCAACCATCACTAATGTTAGCTGTCATAGCTAACTTACCTGGAAAGTTAATTAGCCAGACATTCACCCAGCGACCAACAATTTTGCTCACGGGTGTATTCAACGTTAATTACGTTATTTTTGTCAGAAAGCCCACGTGAAGTCTGAGTAAAGTGTCAGTCATTTATGGTGCGCTGCATGTGTAATTTATGTAGCTTTTATTTATTGCATTCTCATATAGTATACTGTATAGCTGTACTTGCTTATGATAAATAGCATTATTAATGTTTGTTTGATTAAAATGCAAGCAGATTGATTACAGTCAGCTTTCATTCACAGTGATTGTCATTATGAGCAAGAGGAAGGGTGGCAGTGACATTCGTCAGTTTTTTGGGCAACCTCAGAAAAGTTGAGAGCAGTGAGAAAATGAGTGCCAGTCAGATGACAGAACTACACAGTAGTACAAGAGATGAGTCTATGTTTCTTGATATAATAATCATTGCCATTCAGATCAGAAATGGTTAGTAATCCATTCCAGAACTTCATGGCAAGAAACACCCCTTGTTTACTGATAATATTCATTTCATGTTCACTCTGGTGCGTTCAGAGTAAAGAGAGAGCATGAGGATGCCGACAGGGCAGGGAGAGCAGGTGACATGGGGGTGAGCGAGGAAAGGAGCAAATATTGATGACTCATTTGATATCGCCATGTTGGTATTGTTCCTACAACATCATAATTAATGTTGGCACAACTGAGGTTAGGCTTAGGCACAGGTGCTACTGAGGTTAGGTTAAGGCACAGGTGTCTCTTAGGTTAGGTTTAGGCACAGGTGTCTCTGAGGTTAGGGTTAGGTCAAAGGGTGGGGGGCAGGGGAATATTTTGTCTTTGGACTGGGGTAACCAACTAACTATAGGTCAGTTGCAATGGTGGTCCGGGAGCAACATTAATTATGGTGTGTTAGGAACAACATCAACACGGTGCTATCAGATTGCGCAAATATTGATGGTTAAGAGTCCTTTTTCGGGGGAGGACCCGAAGACCCCCTGGCAGATTTTGTCCCCCCCAATGTTGACTCCATGGCTACGGCCTTGTATTAAACAATTATAGGCCAATATCAAACATCCCGTTACTCTCAAAAATGTGTTTCCCAACAACAGAATGCCTTCCTGAAGACAAATAACATTTATGAAATGCTCCAGTCTGGTTTCAGACCCCATCATAGCAATGAGACTGCACTCGTGAAGGTAACAAATGACGTTCTAATGGCATCAGACAAAGGTTCCGCATCCGTCCTGTTACTTCTTGATCTTAGTACTGCTTTTGACACTATTGATCACTGTCTTCTCTTAGAGAGACTGGAAACCCATATTGGGCTACGTGGACATTTTCTAGCTTGGTTTAAATCTTATTTATCTGTAAGATATCAGTTCGTATGTGTGAATGGCATATCCTCTGACAAATCAAAGGTATGTTTTGGTGTTCCTCAAGGGTTGGTTTTGGGCCTATTATTGTTCTCACTTCTCTCATATTATTGTTCTCGCCTTCTCTCATAGAACTCCACTACTATGGAATGATTTGCCAATTAATGTTAGAAAAGCAAACTCAGTGCAAGTGTCTACTAAAGACTCATCTCTTTAGCATGGTCTATGATTAAGTGTAGTCTGGCCCAGGGGTGTGAAGGTGACCAGAAAGGCTTGATACTGTCCACCCTTGCTGTCTTGCCAGGTGGGCTCTCATCGCCACTGGGATGCCCTCCCTCCAATGCTATTCGGGGACGGAGTCACTGGGTTGTTGTTGTCTCTCTGTTGCGCATATCGTGCAATTGGGCTGAACTCTGCTGGCAATACTCGGCCTTGATATGTTCACCCGGCACAGAAGAGGCCAGAAGAGGACTGGTCACCCCTCTGAGCCTGGTTCCTCTCTAGGTTTCTTCCTAAATTTCGGCCTTCTTAGGGAGTTTTTCCTAGCCACTGAAATTCAACACTATTGTTGTTTGCTCCTTGGGGTTTAAGGCCGGGTGTTTTGTAAAAGCACTTTGTGACAACTGCTGATGTAAAAAGGGCTTTATAAATACATTTGATTGATTGAAGAATGTATAGAATACACCTGGTATTCCAGGGTAGTTACATTAAACTCCTGCAAACTCACCAGCTCTTCAAGAATGGGGTTTCATACTCCTGATCTAGCCATATAAGAATGGTACAGACCTATAGGCTAATACACAGTCCCATTCCTAGTAAGCCAATTACATATGGTTTTAGGTAGATAGAAATCGCAATCTTGCATTAGTCTCATTAGTCTTGTTCCAATTAATAATGAAGGCAGAGTGTGTACTGTAAGGATAGAAGATAAGGTTAGGGTTTAGGGTAGGCAAAAGTGCTAACCCTGGTCAAATGTCCTCTCAAAACATAAGCTCCACCCTGACCATTGAGGAAACCAATTACATAATTTGCAAAACCACAGATCTACCAGAACAAGACATATGACAAAAATACCAACATGAAGTGATTATTGAAATTAGATGCCTGGAATTACATTTAGAAAGCAATGATGCGCTGTAATCCCTGACCAACAGACAGGAATTCTGTATGGCTCTGCTTCAAGACCTTAGCTGCTTTACTTAAGGAGATTGTTTACGCCACATATCCTAGCTTGGTACTTAGCTAACACCCAGGATAAGGTACTGTCATCACAACAAAGCCATCAGTTTTGTTAGGACTAGTACCAGAGCCATTTTTAACTGTTAATTTGTGCTGCAAAAGTTTTATGAGTAAAGTGTATGCCATTTGCTGATCTTCACAATTTATAGCATTTATTTAAGTAAGAAGAACTATATTTAGGCTAAAAATATGTTATCAGCCAAGCGGATATCGTTCTTAGGTGCTCCTACACCGAGTCAGCAATTAATTGAACCATAATTTATCATGTCACCCATGGTTCTGAAAAGGGAGTTCTATAGGTGAATGAGGTCCACCTCTATAATATATACAAACAGCTAAAACAACCGTTGTATTCTTTGAAGTTGTTTCATTCAGTGTGCCAGAACTGTTAATCAGCTGCAAAAAAACAGTGCATTCAGAATATATTCAGACCCTTTCACTTTCTCCACATTCTGTAAAACACCACATTTCTAATTGACTAAATATAGTTTTTCAGAAATCTACACTCAATACCCCAATGACAAAACAAAAACATTATTTTAGAAATTTGTGGCAATTACTTAATGCCATAAAATAATTAAACAAAAAAGTAAACATCTCATGTACATAAGTAGTTAGACACTCCAAACTGAGAACAGATGCATCCGTTTCTTTTCAATCATTCTTGAGATGTTACTAGAACTTGATTCCACCTCTGGCAATTTAATTTCATTGGACATGATTTAGAATGCCACAAACCTGTTTCTATAAGGTCCTACACTTCATAGTCCATTTCAGAGCAAAAACCAACCCATGCAGTCCATTGAGAGCATCGAGAGCTCCCAGAAACACAGCATGAAATGGAAGGAGTTTAGAACCATATAACTCTTACTAGGGCTTGCCGTCCAGCCATAATAAGTAACTGGGCAAGAAGGACCTTGGTCAGGACGAAGAGCCCAATTGCCCCACTAACAGAGCTTCACAGATTCTCTGTAGAAATGGGAGAACCGGCCAGAAGGACAACCATCTACAGCACTCCATCAATCAGGCCTTTTTGGTAAAGCAGCTAGACTGAAGCCACTCCTCAATAAAAGGCATGTCGCCTGAAGGACTCTGAGAACATGAGGAAAAAGACACAACTATTTGGCCTGAATGCCAAGTGCTACATCTGGTGAAAACAATCTGTTCCTTTTGTGGCTCATACCATGTTGATAAAGGATGATGGTGGGAGCATCATGCTAAGGGGATGCTACTTCTGTAGGGACTGAAAAATTGGTCAGGAGTAAGGGAAGGATGAATGGAGCAAAATACAGAGGTCCTTGAAGAAAACCTGATCCAGAGCGCACAGGACCTCAGACTTTGCTGAAAATTCATCTCTTAGCACGACAATGACTCAAAGCATACAGCCAAGATAATGCTGGAGTGGCTTTGGGACATGTCTGTGAATGTGAGTGGTCCAGCCAAAGCCCAGACTTCAACTCATTGAACATCTGTGGGGAAAATCGCAGTTCCAATCTCATCCAATCTCACAGAGCTTGAGAGGATCTACAAGGAAGAATGGGAGAAACTGCCCAAATCTATGTGTACATTTTTTCAGTTATTTATTTTTAGTAAATTGGCAAATATTTCCCTCCATTTTTTTTGCTTTGCCATTATGGGTTATCTTGTGTAGGTCAATAAAAATGTATTTAATCAATTATAAATTAAGTCTATAAAATAACTTTGGTTTGTCAAAAGAAATTCTGCATTTTGGATGTGCTTTTGTACACACCCACATAATGTCAATATTACAGGAGACATATTTTGGAGATTTCTGATATTACAAAGCAAAACTTATGATGCCTCTTCACTACAAACAGTTGTCAATATTTTTTAAATATTTTTGTTTACAACATAAACCTAATCAACTATATAATTTCTGTGTTTATTCAAAAACATTAAAGTTGATTAAAACAGCAGTTTACATGACAGCAGTTTACAAGAATCTGAATAAAATATAACTATATTGTCTATATTTTACAGGAAAACAACATTGTGAGAACACGACACAGGCAGGTGGTGTGGTTCCAAGCGCGGTGCACGCTGGTTTAATTTAGAAGCAGGCAGAAATCGTGGTCAGGAAAACAGACAGGGTCGGTTACAGAATGGCAGATCAGGCAACGATACAGGCAAGGACAAGACTAGAGATCGATGGTAGGGCAAGAGACTGGCTCGAAAACTCGGTGCACGGATGGTCAATCAAAAGGGATCCAGAGAAAAGGCTTAGTAGAGTTTTAGTACACAGACAATACCTCACGACAACACTAACAAAACCAACTGAATAAATAGGGTGCTAAACAAGACACAGGTGCAAACATAATACGGGACAAGCTACATTCCAACACAAAAGACAAAAACCAAACAAAACAGTCTAGATTTGAAAACTGAAGCAAAAAATGAAAAGGAACCTTACAAAACCTCACAGTACCCCCCCCACCCACCCCACATTACCCCCCACGGGAGGTTCCGAAGACCCAGTGCAAGAGCACCCTGAGAACGAGGTCTGGTAGGCGGGACGCCCGGACAAGCAGGCCAGTGGGGTCGGTTGGGAGGTCTAGGGGCAGGGTGGTGTGGGTGCCCAGGACCGTTCCTCTGGTCGACCCTTCCCAGTCGACCAGGTACTGCATACGGCCCCCCTGTCAGCGGGAATCCAGGAGGCCCCTGATTACATAGGCTGGTTCCCCCCCGACGTCCAAAGGAGGAGGGGGTCGGTGTCGGGACAAGGGTGGATGGAGAGGGCTATAATGCACAGGCTTGAGGAGTGAGACATGGAATGATGAAGCGATTTTGAGCTGCCGGGGTAACTGCAGGCAATATGTAACAGGGTTAATTCGACGGACAATTCTAAAAGGGCCAATGTATTTAGGAGAGAGTTTCTTACATGGGAGACGATGCCGGATATCCCAGGTTGAAATCCCGGGTTGCTTGCTTACAGGTAGGGCAGGATATGACGTAATCGCGGACATCGTCCGTGAGGGAGGACCACCAGTAACGGCGGGTGAGTAGAGTAGTGGTCCGCGTAATGCCTGGGTGCCCTGACCCCAGGGAGGTGTGACACCACTGGAGGAGCTGAGGACGGACTGAGGCGAGGACGTACGTCTTACCAGGCGGAGTTTCTGGCGGTGCTGGTTCGGTACGGAGGGCTTCCTGTAGGGCGGCGTGTATCTCCCACTGCACCGGGGCTACCACACAGGAGGCGGGTAAGATTGGTTCAGAGGCGGATGTACTGGTAGGCAGATCAAACTGGCGGGAGAGGGAGTCTGCTTTGATGTTCTTAGCTCCTGGAATGTAAGACACAGTAAACTTAAAGCGGTTAAAGAATAAGGACCAACGAGCTAGACGCACGTTTAGCCTCTTGGCGCTCTGTATATACTCCAAATTCCTGTGGTCAGTGAGGACGATGAAAGGGTGGCTGGGCTCCCTCCAACCAGTGATGCCACTCCTCCAATGCCAGTTTCACAGCCAATAGCTACATCGTAGTTCTTCTCAGCTGCACACAGTTTCTTTGAAAAGAATGCATAGGGGTGTAGCTTGTAGGTGGTGTTCCAGACCGTTGGTATAGCACTGCTCCCACACCTACTTCAGAGGCGTCGACTTCCACGACGAATGGTTGAGAAGGGTCTGGTTGATGGAGGATAGGTGCAGATGTGAAAAGGCGCTTTAGGGTGTCAAAAGCGGCGAGGGCGGCATCAGACCAGAGCAGGTTTCTAGACATCTGGCTTGTGAAGGCAGTGAGGGGAGCAGCCGTGGAACTGAAACCGCAGACGAACCGCTGGTAATAGTTGGCGAACCCGAGGAATCTTTTGAGTTCCTTGACAGTTTTAAGTTGTGGCCAGTGACGCACGGCCGTGACTTGAGTCATCCATGCTGAGCCCTCCGGGTGTCAGTACGGAACCCAAGAAGTTGAATGTGGTGACATGGAAGGTGCTTTTTTCCGCCTTAACAAACAGCTGATGTTCCTGTAGGCGGCGCAGAACCCATTTGACATGGGTGATATGCTCAGAGAATGAGAATAGAGGAGTATGTCATCAATGTAGATGGAATATCTCATTCATAAACGATTGGAAGATGGCGGGGGCGTTGGTGAGGCTGTAGGGCATGACGAGGTACTCGTAGAGCCCCCTGTGTGTGATGAAGGCCATCTTCTATTTGTCGCATTCCCGAATGCGGACCAAGTTATATGCGCGGCGCAGGTCAAGTTTAGTGTAGATGGCGGCCCGGCCTACTTGTTCTAACGCAGAAGGGATGAGAGGCAATGGGTACCAATGTTTAACGGTGACATCATTGAGGGCTCGATAGTCTATGCAGGGGCGTAGGCCTCAATCCTTCTTGCCCACAAAAAAGAAACTGGATGCCGCTGAGGAGGTGTATGGGCGGATGGACCCCTGTTGAAGAGCCTCATCGATATAGGTGTTCATGGCCTCGGTTTCCGGCAGCGACAGGGGGTATGTTCTTCCTTTGGGAAGGGATGATTGATGACGCAGATTAATGGCACAATCCCAGGGGCGATGTGGTGGTAGAGAGGCTACCTGCTCCTTACTGAACACTAAGTAAAACTCATCGTACACAGATGGAACTGGGGTAGGTGTACAGACGAGGCTCTCTTCACAGAGGTGGTTTTGCAGGGCAGAGTTATGCAATGAGTTGAACAGGTGGGGCTCCAAGAGAGGAGCTCTCCTTCTCTCCAGGAGATCACGGGGTCATGGAGGTGAAGCCAAGGGTGGCCGAGGACCAAAGGATCATGAGGCGAGGACAGTAACAAAAGCTGTATGGTTTCAGTGTGAATGGCGCCAATTTGGAGGGAGATCTTGCCCGTAAGGTGCATCACGTATACGGTACCCAGGGGCTGGCCGTCTAAGGAGTTAATTCTTAAAGGAGGACACAATATGGCTAATTTCACACCCAGTTGTTGGGCTAATCTATAAAAGTACCGGCAGCACCCGAGTCCACTAACCCCTCTACGTTTACTGAGACATTGTTGACAGAAAGCTGGGCCGGCACATAAAATTGCCTCAGAGTAATAGATAACGCTAGGCACCTACCTGGGCACTGGGTGGTTGGCGAGAGTCGTCTCTCCGGGGAGGTCGAATGAAGGAGCGGATCAGTAGATGGGATATTGTCTCCACAATACAGGCAAAGCCGTTCCTGGAGAGGGGATAACGCCCCAGTTGCATAGGTTCCAGTTCAGTCACTGTGGAAACTGGTGGACTGGGTGTAGGCTGCCCCCTGGGTCTGAACACTTGGGTCCGTCTGTGGTCGGCCAACAGGTGGTCAAGGGAGGTGGACACATTGATGTATTCCTGTAGGTTGGTTAGGTCACCCCGACAAGCCAGCTCCGCTTGGAGGTCTCTGGAGAGACCACGCCTGTAGATGATAAGCAGGGCGGCCTCACTCCATCCGCTACCAGCTGTGAGGGTGCGAAATTCAAGTGCGTAATCCACCGCAGAGCACATTCCTTGCCTCAGCTCGCACAGCTGGTCCCCAGTACTCCGGCCGGACGCGGGTTGTCAAACACCTCCTTGAACTGCACACGGAACTGTGATTCAGAGGTTAATTCCGGGGAACCCGCAGTCCGTAGGGTCGTGGCCCAATCCAAGGCCTTGCCCGTGAGTAGGGACAGGGACATAAAATCCACTTTGGCTCTTTTACTTCAGAATTGGCTGGGGTGGTGGTCAAAATACAGGGAAAATTGCATCAGGAAACCTTTACACTTCCTTGGAGCACCATCATACTTGTTGGGCATGGAAATGAAGGGTGGAGTAAGGGAATGCGCTGGAGTACCTGAAGGAGAAGGAACAGGGAGTGACTGGTGTGGCAAAGCTCCTCAATTGTTTCCTCCTCTTCCGTGAGGCGTGCTTGCAGCTCTGCTGGATCCATCTGAGGTTTGGGTGAGGTATTCTGTAAGAACATGACACAGGCAGGTGGTGTGGTTCCAAGCACGGAGCGCGCAGGTTTAATTTAAAGGAGCAGGCAGAAATCGTGGTCAGGAAAACAGGCAGGGTCGGTTACAGAATGGCAGATCAGGCAATGGTACAGGCAAGGACAAGACTAGAGATCGATGGTAGGGCAAGAGACTGGCTCGAAAACTCGGTACACAGATGGTCAATCAAAAGGGATTCACAGAGAAAAGGCTTACTAGAGTTGTAGTACACGAACAATACCTCACGACAACACTAACAAAACCAACTGAATAAATAGGGTGCTAAACAAGACACAGGTGCAAACTATAATACTGGACAAGCTACATTCAAACACAAAAGACAAAAACCAAACAAAACAGGCTATGTTCGAAAACAGAAGCAAAAAAATGAAAAGGAACTTAACAGAACCTCACAAACATTATCTTCTGCTTTGTTTATACAGCTCCGGAAAAAATTAAAAGAGACCACTGCACATTTTTCTTTCCTTTCCAAAAAAGTTGAAAAGGAAAGATTTGAGTGAGGAACAGAAGCGTTCAATTTGCAGTGGTCTCTTAATTTTAACCCTTCTGTTCCTCGCTCAAAACCTTCCTTTTCAACTTTTTTGGAAAGGAAAGAAAAAGGTGCAGTGATCTCTTAATTTTTTCCGGAGCTGTATATAAAGGAGGAAATAGTAGGATAATATTTTGAGGACATGAATCTAGCAGCCCTCCAGGGGACAACTAAATTCCACCATTTTAACGGCCCTGTAATCAAACAAAAATCTACAGCTACAGGTCCAAGACCAAATCCGCTGGATTATTTACTCTGTGTGTTACATTTAACTCTGGTTCTGTAGATCCTACACTGCTGTAGCATTTCTCAATCATTCTGCTTGCTGCTGATGCCATGGACAACATTTCATTGTGTTGCCACATTCCATGTTAGGGATCTAATTGAAAAATTCTAATTGTGTATCTGTGTATGTTTTGCAATGATTCAGTCACCCTGCCCTCAACAAATCACTAAAAATAAACTTCCATAACCACAACAAAGCAACAGCTGATTTTTACAATGTTTAACACAAAATCTGTCAATAGAGATTTTTAGTTGTTCCAAACAAACACATCAGATGCAAATTTCTTGTGTCAATGGCATGGACTGCTTCTGAAGGAATATGGCAAAAACAATGACTTAGCATGGCTAGTGAAACAAAAGCCAGTCACATCATTTACAATCTGAAACAACAATTCATACATTGTTGTATAACATTTTTAATTATTGTATAACATATATACAGCTCCACCTCCATACAGAGACCATCCCTAATTTTTCTTAAATCAACATCTCTACATGTATGGCAGCCATTCCATTCCAGTGTCTGTTAAATTCCAACACAGGCACACCTCATTTTACTTTAAGGGACTAATTAGGTGATTACCTGGCCAAATCTAATTTAACGAGGAAAAGTATAAAAACCACTGCTGTAGTCATCATTATCCTCTTGCAATAGGACCAGCTGGATGGTAAAAACATTGCAAGTAGTTCCTCAAAGGTAATTTGAATAAAAAAATAACTATTCAGCATGACAAAAGAGTTGAAAAGAAAATCATTGAGTGAGGAAAAGGGTTCAATTCTGGCTTTACTGGCAGAGGGATACAGTGAGAGTCAGGTTGCTTCCATCCTGAAAATTTTAAAGACAGCAGTTCATAAGAACAAGGTCAAGCAACAGACATTGGGGACAACAAAGCTACAGACTTGCAGAGGGCAAAAACGACTGTCCACTGACCGAGATGACCGTCAACTAATTTGAATGTCACTCAACAACTGTAGGATGACATCAAGTGACATACAAAAAGAATGGCAAACAGCAGCTGGGGTGAAGTGCACGGCAAGGACGGTTTGAAACAGGCTCCTAGGGGCAGAGCTGAAGTCAGGTAAAGCTAGAAAAAATCCCTTCATCAATGAGAAGCAAAGAAGAGCCAGGCTGAAGTTTGCAAAAGACCATTAGGATTGGACCGTAGAGGAATGGCGTAAGGTCATCTTCTCTGATGAGTCACATTTTCAGTTTTGCCCAACACCTGGTCGTCTAATGGTTAGACGGAGACCTGGAGAGGCATACAAGCCACAGTGTCTCGCACCCACTGTGAAATTTGGTGGAGGATCGTGATGATCTGGGTATGCTTCAGCAAGGCTGGAATCGGGCGGATTTGTCTTTGTGAAGGGCGCATGAATCAAGCCAAGTCCGAGGTTATCCTGGAAGAACACCTGCTTCCTTCTGCTCTGACAATGTTCCCCAACTCTGAGAATTGTTTTTTCCAGCAGGAAAAAATGCCACACAGCCACACAGCCAGGTCAATCAAGGTGTGGATGGAGGACCACCAGATCAAGATCCAGTCATGGCCAACCCAATCTCCAGACCTGAACCCCATTGAAAACCTCTGGAATTTGATCAAAAGGAAGATGGATGGTCACGAGCCATCAAACAAAGCCGAGCTACTTGAATTTTCATGCCAGGAGTGGCATAAAGTCACCCAACAGCAATGTGACAGACTGGTGGAGAGCATGTCAGGACACATGAAGGCTGTGATTAAAAATCAGGGTTATTCCACCAAATATTGCTTTCTGAACTCTTCCTAAGTTAAAACATTAGTATTTTGTTGTTGAAAAATGAATATAAATTTGTTTCCTTTGCATTATTTGAGGTTTGAAAACAATGCATCTTTTTTTGGTTATTTTGACCAGTTGTTATTTTCTACAAATAAATACTCTAAATGACAATATTTTTATTTGGAATTTGGGAGTAATGTTGTCAGTAGTTTATAGAACAAAACAAAACTGTTCATTTTACTCAAACACATACCTATGAATAGTAAAACCAGAGAAACTGAATTTTGCAGTGGTTTCTTAATTTTCTCCACAGCTGTATATACATATACAGCGGATATAAAAAGTCTACACACCCCTGTTAAAATGCCAGGTTCTTGTGATGTAAAAGAATGAGACAAAGATAAATCATGCCAGAACATTTTCCACCTTTAATGTGACCTATAATGTGAACAATTCAATTGAAAACTGAAATCTTTGAGGTGGAAAAATAAAAAACTCACAATAACTTGGTTGCATAAGTGTGCACACCCTTAAACTAATACTTTGTTGAAGCACCTTTTGATTTTATTACAGTACTCAGTCTTTTTGGGTAGGAGTCTATTAGCATGGCACATCTTGATGTGGCAATATTTGCCCACTCTTCTTTGCAAAAGCACTCCAAATCTGTCAGATTGCGAGGACATCTCCTGTGCACAGCCCGCTTCAGATCACCCCACAGATGTTCAATTGGATTCAGGTCTGGGCTCTGGCTGGGCCATTCCAAAACGTTAATCTTCTTCTGGTGAAGCCATGCTTTTGTGGATTTGGATGTGTGCTTTGGGTTGTTGTCGTGCTGAAAGGTGAACTTCCTCTTCATCTTCAGCTTTCTAACGGACGCCTGAAGGTTTTGTGCCAAAATT
>JACXGI010011829.1:0-11499 GCA_016801175.1 Esox masquinongy | reverse complement strand
TTCCTTTAATGTTGCTGTAGGCCTCTTGGAAGCCTCCCTGACCAGTTTTCTTCTTGCCTTTTCATCAATTTTGGAGGGACGTCCAGTTCTTGGTAATGTCTCTGTTGTGGCATATTTTCTCCACTTGATAATGACTGTCTTCACTGTGTTCCATGGTATATCTAATGCTTTGGAAATTCTTTTGTACCCTTCTCTTGACTGATATCTTTCAACAATGAGATCCCGCTGATGCTTTGGAAGCTCTCTGCAGACAATGGCTTTTGCTCTGAGATGCAACTAAGAAAATGTCAGGAAAATCCTACTAGAACAGCTGAACTTCATTTGTGATTAATCAGAGTCACTTTAAATGGTGGCAGGTGTATAATGACTTCTATTTAACATGAGTTTGAATGTGATTGGTTAATTCTGAACACAGCCACATCCCCAGTTATAAGAGGGTGTGCACACTTATGCAACCACGTTATTGTAAGGTTTTTATTTTTCATTTTTCCCCCTCAAAGATTTCAGTTTGTTTTTCAATTGAATTGTTCACATTATAGGTCACATTAAAAGTGGAAAATGTTCTGACATGATTTATCTTTGTCTCATTCTTTTACATGTCATAAACCTGGCATTTTAACAGGGGTGTGTAGACTTTTAATATCCACTGTATATATATCAGGGGTTCCCAAACGTTTTTGGCTGACAACCCCATTTCGATATCTAAAAATTCTCGCGACCCCAACCATGTGAAGAAAATGTATATAATTGTTTTTTTTTATTTGATGCTATGAGAGTCAATTGTAAAACTTTCTCCCCTGACCCCATTTTCTTATCAGGTGACCCCACATGGGGTTGCGACCCCTAGTTTGGGAACCTCTGATATATACAGTATATATACATATGTATATACATATACAGCTCCAGAAGAAATTACGAGACCACTGCACCTTTCTCTTTCTTTTCCAAAAAGGTTGAAAAGGAAAGTTTTGAGTGAGGAACAGAAGCATTCAATTTGCAGTGGTCTCTTAATTTTAACCCTTCTGTTCCTCACTCAAAACCTTCATTTTCGACTTTTTTGGAAAGGAAAGAAAACGATGCAGTGGTCTCTTAATTTTTGCCGGATCTGTATATATGTGTATGTATATATATGTATGTATGTATGGATGTATAATATTTTTCAAGGGGTTTCTTTCATTGATTATAGTCACTTTTCAAAGTATTTTTTTACATTTCCAAGGAACAGTATCCACCTGACACCAAGTGTGACAATTCAATATGAATGATTATGGATATTATGTACTTAACGGCTTAATTTGATTTTCTTAATGTCTAATGTTACAGTTACAGTTAGTCATGGCAGGAAGCAGAGAAATGGATATGAAAATCCTTGAACCTGTTTCCTGTCCTGTGGAGGCTTCCAGCAACAGCTGGAGGTGACTGATAGAGCCGAGAGTGGCGACCTGATTTCAGCCTCCAGGAATCGAGGGCAAAATGAGGAGGAACTTCCAAACAATTAGAAAGACAGTGCTGCTAGCCTCATTAAGTGGTCCGGAACATCAACAAACCAGCAGATTATTGTTTTTGTCAACACAATATGGTTGTACTATAAGACAAACAGACCACCAACAAGCTAAGCTTTAGAGGCTATAAATAATCATGAAACAGTAGCCCTGTGACAATATGATACGGAGACAGGCTGCACAAACACACACACACAGTAAAATTACATACTTAAATACAATGTACTTTTGCATAATTTTGTATCTAGTCAAATGAATCATATAAAATAAAGTTGCGAGTACTTTTATAAAATTTAACTTTTTTATCTGTTGTTGATTATTTACTTTAATTGACTGCACTGACTGTAAATCAGCCCCTAAAATGAGTAGCTTTGTTGGTATATGGTGGCGATCAGAACACTTGCGTAGCTTGCGGGTTTGGTTATCACGGGGGCTAGGACAAAAAAGTATAGATACATATGCACTCACTACAATAATTCGCTCTGGAAAAGAGCATCTGCTAAACTCAAATGTTCATTGACTTATGTTACATTTAAAAATCAGCATGGGCAATAAATTCTGGGTATTATCATTCTTATGAGCTTTACCCAAAAAAAAGACCACGTCTTGAAAAGTATTTTAGAAAATACAGCCCTCTAAAGAATCTTGTTACAAAATACTTTGGACTGTAGATCAGACCAGTTATATACAAATGACAAAATACTCTCAAATACAGAAATACTGCCCTTCTTTGTGCCTGCACACTCACACGTTACCCACACTATCGCTACATATCTGGGGCGTGCCACAAGCTGCAAGATGTTTTTGGCCAGTGATCTGGGGCTCCTGCTGTGTCACTGTTATTCAGCCTCTAGTGAGGCTGGGTAGTTCAGCAGGTCGTCATGCACTATGCCAATGATAATACAGTTCCAACCAGGTATTGATGCAAATTGCCTGAATAGCTGTTAAACACTCAAATATAGGAAAAGAAGAGCAAGAGAGTAAGGAATTGACTCACTGTACAAAATGTTTCCATGAGCACAACATTTCATCTTGAGAGATAGAAATGGAGGGAGAATGAGTGTAAGAGAGCGAAAAAGAGCCAGAGAGAGCGAGAGATACCGTTATATCTGTGACCAATTTAAAACCAGTTAGGCCGTATGCAAACTTCAAACTAGATTAATTGTTTAACAGACTTAAAATCTTGAAAAGTGGGCGGAATAAACTAAATTTGAAAAGCGGTATATCTCTTGAAGCTTTAAGCTTTGTTGTTGTCGAGAAATGCGGAGAGGTGGAACATATGTCAAAAATGTACTATGGCCTTGGTAGAAATTACAGTCATCATCATCATCTTCATCCGCTTATCCGGTATCGGGTCGCGGGGGCAGCAGCTCCAGCAGGGGACCCCAAACTTCCCTTTCCCGAGCCACATTTGCCACCTCTGACTGGGGGATCCCGAGGCGTTCCCAGGGCCGTGTCGAAATATAATCTCTCCACCTAGTCCTGGGCTTACCCCGAGGTTTCCTCCCAGCTGGACGTGCCTGGAACACCTCCCTAGGGAGACGTCCTTGGGGCATCCTTACCAGATGCCCGAACCACCTCAACTGGCCCCTTTCGATGCAAAGGAGCAGCGGCTCTACTCCGAGTTCCTCACGGATGACTGAGCTTCTCACCTAAGGGAGACGCCAGCCACCCTTCTGAGAAAACCCATTTCAGCCGCTTGTACTCACGATCTAGTTCTTTCGGTCATGACCCAGCCTTCATGACCATAGGTGAGGGTAGGAATGAAAATTGACCGGTATATCAAGAGCTTTGCCTTCCGGCTCAGCTCTCTTTTCGTCACAACGGTGCGGTAAAGCGAATGCAATACCGCCCCCGCTGCTCCGATTCTCCGGCCAAACTCCCGCTCCATTGTCCCCTCACTCGTGAACAAGACCCCGAGATACTTGAACTCCTTTACTTGGGGTAACGCCTCATTCCCTACCCAGAGGAGACACTCCATCGGTTTCCTGCTGAGAACCATGGCCTCAGATTTTGAGGTGCTAATCCTCATCCCAACCGCTTCACACTCGGCTGCAAACCGGTCCAGTGAGTGCTGAAGGTCACAGACCGATGATGCCATCAGGACCACATCATCCGCAAAAAGCAGCGATGAGATCCCCAGCCCACCGAACTGCAACCCCTCCCCACCCTGACTACGCCTCGATATCCTGTCCATGAAAGTTACAAACAGGATTGGTGACAAAGCGCAGCCCTGGCGGAGGCCAACCCCCACATGGAACAAGTCCGACTTACTACCGAGAACCCGAACACAGCTCTCACTTTGGACGTCCAGGGATTGGATAGCCCTCAGAAGGGAACTCCTCACCCCATACTCCCGCAGCACCTCCCACAGTATCTCCCGGGGGACCCGGTCATACGCCTTCTCCAGATCCACAAAACACATGTAGACTGGATGGGCATATTCCCAGGCCCCCTCCAGGATCCTTGCAAGAGTAAAGAGCTGGTCGGTTGTTCCGCAACCAGGACGGAATCCGCATTGTTACTCTTCAATCTGAGGTTCGACTATCTGCCGAACCCTCCTTTCCAGTACCTTTGAGTAGACTTTCCCAGGGAGGCTGAGAAGTGTGATACCCCTGTAATTGGCACACACCCTCTGATCCCCCTTTTTGAACAGGGGCCCCACCACCCCGGTCTGCCACTCCTTTGGCACTGTCCCCGACTCCCACGCAATGTTGAAGAGGCATGTCATCCAAGACATCCCCTCCACACCCAAAGCTTTCAACATTTCTGGACAGATCTTGTCAATCCCCGGAGCTTTGCCACTGTGGAGTTGTTTGACTACCTCAGTGACTTCTGCCAAGGAGATTGACGATGTTTCCCTATCAGCCTCCAGCTCTGCCTCCACTATAGAGGGCGTGTTAGTGGGATTTAGGAGTTCCTCAAAGTGTTCCTTCCATCGCCCAATTACCTCCTCAGTTGAGGTCAACAGTGTCCCATCCTTACTGTACACAGCTTGGATGGTTCCCCGTTTTTCCCTCCTGAGGTGGCGGATCGTTTTCCAGAAGCACCTTGGTGCTGACCGAAAGTCCTTCTCCATGGCTTCCCAGAAATTACAGTATGAAACAAATCTTTGTAATATGTATTAGTATATACAGTCGTGGCCAAAAGTTTTGAGACTGACACAAATATTAATTTTCACAAAGTCTGCTGCCTCAGTTCTTATGATGGCAATTTGCATATACTCCAGAATGTTATGAAGAGTGATCAGATGAATTGCAATCAATTGCAAAGTCCCTCTTTGCCATGAAAATGAACTTAATCCCCAAAAAACATTTCCACTGCATTTCAGCCCTGCCACAAAAGGACCGGCTGACATCATGTCAGTGATCCCCTCGTTAACACAGGTGAGAGTGTTGACGAGGGCAAGGCTAACTGAGTTAGAATAACAGACTGGAAGCTTTAAAAGGAGGGTGGAGCTTAAAATCATTGTTCTTCCTCTGTTAACCATGGTTACCTGCAAGGAAACACGTGCCGTCATCATTGCTTTGCACCAAAAGGGCTTCACAGGCAAGGATATTGCTGCTAGTAAGATTGCACCTAAATCAACCATTCATTAGATCATCAAGAACTTTAAGGAGAGAAGAATTTGAGCTGCATTCAGTAGTGTACGCTTTTATTAATGTTAAGGTAGAAATATGCTATTTACGACAAACATGCCCCTCTAAGTCACGTCTGCTATTTTTTGGAAAAGTCTTTGTGTATCATTCGAGAACATAGTGTTTCTAAACAGAACACCCTCCCTCAGCCAATAAAGGTTTTCATCACCACCCTTTTAATCATGTTGTCTGCAGTCTTATAGATAGCTACAACTTCTTCACACGTTTTTGTTTAAATTACTGTTTGAGCACCAATGCAATATTGTCAAGTTACTGTAAATGCATGTAATTAGAAAACATCCCAATGACAATAATATTCTAACTTTGGATAACATTCATTAAGTTCAGTATGGAGATCTCGTAAAGTGATTCACATTTCTTGCTAGCTAGGTGAATAAATGGAAGTCTCCCTCGAAGCAATGGGAGACTTCCCAGTGTAGATGCTACTGCATATGTAGATGTACAGTATAGCCAAGGAAAAACACAATATATGAGGGAGGATTAGATAATCTGTCTTGCTCAAAATTAGTCCTCAAAATTACGATAACATTATAGAACATCTGGGAATGTTAACAAAATTAATTAAGTGACAATGGTGAGACTATTTAATTCGTTTGGCTAGCTCTATATTTTGACAGCAAGTCACATTATAACTAGTCACATTAGACTGCACTATTTCCAAGGACATGTAACATACTGTACAGTAAGTGGCCTAACTGTGCAACTTATTTGGCTAATATTGCTCGGTCAGAGTATTTATGAGACTAGCTGCATCATGTCAAGGTTTCTCTTTCTACTTTAGGTTTTGAATGAACAGGTATCAATTTTATTAATTTATTATTCATGCAGTTGGGTGGGTAAGATGGGGGATTATTTTGGAATGGGTCACATTTTTTGGCTATATCTCTATAGTTTAGAACATTGTCAAGTAAGGAGGTTGTGTGTTTTGAAAAGCAGATGATCACTGGTTTTTGCCCATGAGGCAGACAGATTCCTATCATTGGAGGAATCTGTTGGCAATAGCACGTTGACATGGATTTCATGAGGTAGGCATACTTGATCATTTTTACTGTGGCCGTAATACGTAGAGGGGAAGGGTGGTGCATTTTGTATTTTTTTTTGTTCCAGTAAATTATTAATGTTATTTATGTCCCAATAAATAACAAACTGTTACTTACAAAATGAATGTCACCACCTTGCATTTCCATACCAAAACTATGAAATTGGGTATGTGTACTTCCAGAATATTTACTGGCCCGAACTGAATAAAAAAAAAAATTACAATTGTATTGTACAGAAGTATTGTATGTAAATATCAAATCATCAGAATATTGATTCATACCACAGTTTTGCATGTAATGTGAGACATGAGCTGATACAAGCAACTGCCGTTTACATAAATACGATGTGACATAAATCATTACTTTTTAATAAATAGTCAAAATATTACTCAAATGTCATTATCATCTTCACATGAAGATACCTTAATTAGTTTAATGTGGCATATAAAACCTTGATAATAGTAGTCCGTGAATGGTTTCTCCCTCTTCACAACATGGTAGGCGGGTGCAATTCATTTTTCAATTTGGATATGCGCCACCTCATTCATTTGGAGCAATACACGCAACAGGTCATGAGCATGTTTTCGGGAGATGTCCGTTCACTTGAAAAACAACACTGCCTTATCGGCTTTCATCCGGAAACACGACATGTACGGCTGAACGTGTCCCTTCTCATTATCGTTTTCACCCCAGGAAACTGTTCTTTACACAAAAACTAAAATGATTGTGTTCGCTTTGCCTTGTACGATGCCATGTTTGGGTCCCCCTCTAGAATGCACTATGAACTATGATTGGTCAAAATAGATGAGCCATCAAGTATCATTTGTCAAAGCTAAATTTGAAGCCGGAAGAATGACAATGACGACAAGCAAATATTTTCATGCAATACAACAAATTTAAATGGGGAAATTGTACTGGGTTAGGGCCCTAACCCAATGACTATCTTTGTACTGGGTTAGGGCCTGATGTTAGGTCTTACTGGTGTTAGGTGTACTGGCCCGATGTTAGGTCTTACTGGCCCCCGGGCAAGCAGGCCATCGTTAATTGTTGAACCCTGCCCCCACCACCTCCTTCTTTGGTATCTGCCTCTACTATTACTGCCTTTCAGCCTTGAATTCACAGGAACAGTACAGTGTCCTGGTCCTCTACTCTTCCAATTCCTCAGGGCCACAGTGGGAGGGGGTCATAGGTTCATGCAGGATCCAGACCACTGCAGCGTTTATAGCCATGTGGCCTCTCTCCATTGCACAAAGCCTCTGGAGGGATAGATGTATAGCCCAGGCTCGGGGCCAGACTAATCTAGTCAAAGTTTCCACGAGGAAAGAGATTTAGAATTGTATTTAATGTATCCTTTTTTTTCACGCTGAAAATCAGTCTACTGTTTTTATGCTCAGTCCACTGTTCTTATTTGTTTTTATATATTATATATATATATATATATTTCTTTTGTAGAAATTGTTGCACCAACGGGCCAGAACACATTCCTTGTTTGCTGTGAATCTTACTTGGCAATAAAACTCATTCTGATTCTGAATGTATGGGCTTTCCAGTAGGGTATTCACACAAACTCTAAACTACTGTATTGCACCCTTTAATACCAATTAAAAGTCAGGCAGCATGACTAAAATCTAATGAGAATGCAAATTTCCCATTACTGAAATTAAATGAAACAATAAGTTAGTCCATTGCAAACTTGTGTACATGCCAAAAATAAAAGATTATATTAGTCTAAAAGTGAGCTTTAAAATTCACATGCAACAGGGCCAAAAACATTAAATTAATTGAGAAGCCACTCTAGATTGGACTGCATAGTATGTAAAAAAACAGAAATAAATTTTGTGGAAAATTACTGTGTAATTGGAGCCCTTCTCCTCAGAAGCACATCCTGTCCACATCACTTGGACTATACAACTCCTAGTCTAAACCCACCAATGTTCACACGAAATACAATCCCTGATAAATGTGGACCTGATTGTTGGAGTGGAGGATCTCATATTACAGTATGAAGTCTGGTGCTTAAAATACCCAAGACAGACAGACACAGAGAGACAGATCAGGCAGTGTGGTATTTACCCAGACTAGGATATTGGAAATGGTAAGAAGTAACTCCAGAATACAATACAATCCATGAGGAAGCCCCTGCCCAACCCAGCCAGACAGTTGGGCTCAGTTCAGCTCAGTCGGGGGAAGAGGCGGGGTCTGGTTTGGTACAATTCCCATCCCATCAAAGAGTTCTACTTTCACTGCTGCTGATAGCTGCTGGTTAGCAACTCTCCCATCTCCAGCTCTGAAGAACGGTTTCCTCCCCGTGATTGATATGGAGCGAGGCAGTGCTGTTCTCTAGCTAACCCTGGGGAAGATCATTTATCCCATTTATTTCAAATCAGCAGCAGAGAAACCTTAGTGGTGGTGAACACTGGAGTACCAGAACAGTGAGATCATAAAATTGTGCTTCTAAAAATCCCCAGCTTGCAGTCTGCAGTCTAGGAGGACAGAAAGTAGGAGACAAGGAGGGATGTTTATTTTATCAGTGGGCTTTGAAAAGGGCTGGCCTCATTCAGGGTCTTCAAAGTACAATATTTCAACCACAGACCTACCAGAGTTCTATGACGTAATTATTAATCCCTGTTCTAGTTGGCTGAGCACTGGGAGAATCAGGAACAGAGGGTGTTAATTGTTAATGATCACGTAGCTCAATCGGTAGAGCATGGTGCTTGCAACGTCAGGGTTCTGGGTTTGAGCACACGGGGGCCAGCATATGAAAAAAATGGATAATGCACTCACAAATGTAAGTCTTTCCGGATGAGAGTGTCTGCCAAATAATTTAAATGTCAAATGTAATCAGGGCCTTTTTCAAGTAGTTTATAGTAACAACTATAAACAACTTCTAAGCAGCTGGCCTATAGAACGCATTATTAACTGACTGCGTAAGCATAGCCGACCAAGAAGAGTGAATGTCTCTGATTAAGTGACTGACTCAGTGACTGACTACACATTGTTAAATTGCATAGTGTGCAGCAATAAGTCTCTTTGTTTACAACTTTTAGCTGTTTCTTCGTTTTGTGTAGATTCTGGCCTAATACATACAACACTGCCCTCTAGTGCATGCATTAGTTTTACATCCAAGTATGTTGGCAAGCATCGATGCGAACATCTGCAGACAAGGCCCGTTCATGCCCGCAGAAGTTGTTGCGGAACTAGTGTTATAGAAATTTACTGTGCTGATGTTTTGATAAATTTGACCATTGTATAGGGGAGTGAAAAATAACTAGCTGAGTTCTGGGTTGATAGTGAAGTACTGAGTCCATGTACTGTATTTAGACAGTAGGAAAATGCAAGATGTGCTAATGGAGAGCTACAGTTGTGCTCATAAGTTTGCATACCCTTGCAGAAATTGTGAAATTTTGCCAAGATCATCAAAAAAAACCTTTTTAAACGTCTTTTATTTAAGGATGAGTGATCATACAAAGCCATTTATTATCACATAGGTGTTTGGCTCCTTTTTAAATCATAATGATAACAGAAATCACCCAAATGGCCCTGATCAAAAGTTGACATACCCTTGAATGTTCGGCCTTGTTACAGACACACAAGGTGACACACACACAGGTGAAAATGGCAATTAAAGGTGAATTTTCCACACCTGTGGCTTTTTAAATTGCAATTAGTGTCTGTGTATAAATAGTCAAAGAGTTTGTTAGCTCTCACGTGGATGCACTGAGCAGGCTAGATACTGAGCCATGGGGAGCAGAAAAGAACTGTCAAAAGACCTGCGTAACAAGGTCATGGAACTTATAAAGATGGAAAAGGATATAAAAATATATCCAAAGCCTTGCAAATGCCAATCAGTACTGTACAATCACTTATTAAGAAGTGGAAAATTTGGGGATCTCTTGATACCAAGACAAGGTCAGATAGACCAGGGGTGTCCAAACCATTCCACGGAGGGCCGTGTGTCTGCGGGTTTTTGGTTTTTCCTATAAATTGGTTCCCAGTTCACAACTAAACAACCAGGTAAGGGTAGAAACTAACCAATTAGCAACCTAATTAGTCAATCAAGAACAAGGAGAGAGCGAAAACCTACAGACACACGGCCCTCCGTGGAATAGTTTGGACACCCCTGAGGTAGACCAAGAAAGATTTCAGCCAAAACTGCCAGAAGAATTGTTCGGGATACAAAGAAAAACCCACAGGTAACCTCAGGAGAAATACAGGCTGCTCTGGAAAAAGACGGTGTGGTTGTTTCAAGGAGCACAATACGTCGATACATAAACAAAAATGAGCTGCATGGTCAAGTTGCCAGAAAGAAGCATTTACTGCACCAATGCCACAAAAAAGCCCGGTTACAATATGCCCAACAACACCTTGACACGCCTCACAACTTCTGGCACACTAATTCGGAGTGATGAGTCCAAAATAGAGCTTTATGGTCACAACAATAAGCGCAATGTTTGGAGAGGGGCCAACAAGGCCTATAGTGAACAGAATACCATCCCCACTGTGAAGCATGGTGGTGGCTCACTGATGTTTTGGGGTGTGTGAGCTCTAAAGGCACGGAGAATCTTGTGAAAATTGATGAATGCAAGATGAATGAAGCATGTTATCAGAAAATACTGGCAGACAATTTGCATTCTTCTGCACGAAAGCTACGCATGGGACACTCTTGGACTTTCCAGTACGACAATGACCCTAAGCACAAGGCCAAGTTGACCCTCCAGTGTTTACAGCAGAAAAAGGTGAAGGTTCTGGAGTGGCCATCACAGCCTCCTGATCTTAATATCATCGAGCCACTCTGGGTAGATCTCAAACGTGCGGTTCATGCAAGACGACCAAAGACTTTGCATGACCTGGAGGCATTTGGCCAAGACGAATGGGCAGCTATACCATCGGCAAGAATTTGGGGCCTCATAGACAACGATTACAAAAGACTGCACGCTGTCATTGATGCTAAAGGGGGCAATACACAGTATTAAGAACTGTGCCCCGTCCACCTCTTGTTGGCATTGTGGGATTGTTGACGTGCTGCACGCTGCTTGCTGTTACCTACCTGGCTACCTGCCAAACTTTTTCGAATTTACTCTTTGTAAACTAATTGGTTGAATTCTACTTTAAGAGTTTACCAACGCAATATTTTTATCTGTTGACCTTTTTACCCAACTTTTCTACACCGGGACTCTATTTGGACATAATTAACGGAACTACTCACTCCTGAACACCCGAAGCTAAGTACCATTACTATGCCTTATCACTGTAATTGTTGTAGCTACAACACGGAGGAGAACTATCGTCTTCGGGTAA
>JACXGI010011828.1:0-24122 GCA_016801175.1 Esox masquinongy | reverse complement strand
TATCTTTACCCGAAGACGATAGTTCTCCTCCGTGTTGTAGCTACAACAATTACAGTGATAAGGCATAGTAATGGTACTTAGCTTCGGGTGTTCAGGAGTGAGTAGTTCCGTTAATTATGTCCAAATAGAGTCCCGGTGTAGAAAAGTTGGGTAAAAAGGTCAACAGATAAAAATATTGCGTTGGTAAACTCTTAACGTAGAATTTAACCAATTAGTTTACAAAGAGTAAATTCGAAAAAGTTTGGCAGGTAGCCAGGTAGGTAACAGCAAGCAGCGTGCAGCACGTCAACAATCCCACAATGCAACAGTGACAGCCTTGGTATGACTTTTGCTCTGAGATGCAACTAAGAAAATGTCAGCAAAATCCTACTAGAACAGCTGAACTTTATTTGTGATTAATCAGAGTCACTTTAAATGATGGCAGGTGTGTAATGACTTCTATTTAACATGAGTTTGAATGTGATTGGTTAATTCTTACACAGCCACATCCCCAGTTATAAGAGGGTGTGCACACTTATGCAACCAGGTTATTGTAAGGTTTTTATTTTTCATTTTTCCCCCTTGAAGATTTCTGTTTGTTTTTCAATTAAATTGTTCACATTATAGGTCACATTAAAAGTGGAAAAAGTTCTGACATGATTTATCTTTGTCTCATTCTTTTAAATCACAAGAGCCTGGCATTTTAACAGGGGTATGTAGACTTTTATCCACTGTACATACATACCGTAAAATGATCAATCATGCAACTATTATTCTCAAGCTAACCAAAAGCATTTAGCTACGAACACCTGTTCTCGCCATTTCAGCTGAATTAATCTAACTTTCTTTCAGGGCAACTCATAAGCAGGCCATGTCCTATTTGTTTCATAGTCGATATATAATCATATTTCATGACAGTAACGGTTATCTTTTTTTGCAGAAAAATATTACAGCATTTCCATTAACTAATGATACAAAGGCCTACTTAAAACTCACACTTGCACTCAGTGTTGGCATATATACAGCTCTGGAAAAAATTAAGACACCACTCCTAATTTTTCTTAAATCAGCATCTCTACATGTATGGCAGCCATTCGATTCCAGTGTCTGTTAAATTCCAACACAGGCACACCTCATATTATATAATGAGGTACTGATTAGGTGATTACCTGAACCAAATCTAATTTTACGAGGAAAAGTATAAAAACCACTGCTGTGGTCATCACTATCCTCTTGCAATATGACCAGCTGGATGGCAAAAACTGTACATCAAAGGCAATTTGAATTAAAAAAATTACTATTCAGCATGTCAAAAGAGTTGAAAAGAAAATCTTTGAGTGAGGAAAGGAAAGGTTCAATTCTGGCTTTACTGGCAGAGGGATACAGTGAGCGTCAGGTTGCTTCTATCCTGAAAATTTCAAAGACGAAGGTTCATAAGAACAAGGTCAAGCAACAGAAATTGGAGACAACAAAGCTACAGACTGGCAGAGGGTGAAAACGACTGTCCACTGACCGAGATGACTGTCAACTCATTCAAATGTCACTCAACAACCGTAGGATGACATCAGGTGACCTACAAAAAGAATAGCAAACAGCAGCTGGGGTGAAGTGCACGGCGACGACGGTTCGAAACAGGCTCCTAGGGGCAAGGCTGAAGTTGTGCAAAGCTAGAAAAAAGCCCTTCATCAATGAGAAGCAAAGAAGAGCCAGGCTAAAGTTTGCAAAAGACCATAAGGATTGGACCGTAGAGGAATGGAGTAAGGTCATCTTCTCTGATGAGTCAAATTTTCAGCTTTGCCCAACACCTGGTCATCTGTTGGTTAGATGGAGACCTGGAGAGGCCTACAAGCCACAGTGTCTTGCACCCACTGTGAAATTTGGTGGAGGATCGGTGATGATCTGGGGATGCTTCAGCAAGGCTGGAATCGGGCAGATTTGTCTTTGTGAAGTACGCATGAATCAAGACAAGTACAAGGTTATCCTGGAAGAACACCTGCTTCCTTCTGCTCTGACAATGTTCGCCAACTCTGAGAATTGTTTTTTCCTGCTGGCTCCATGCCACACAGCCAGGTCAATCAAGGTGTGGATGGAGGACCACCAGATCAAGACCCTGTCATGGCCAGCCCAATCTCCAGACCTGAACCCCATTGAAAACCTCTGGAATTTGATCAAGAGGAAGATGGATGGTCACAAGCCATCAAACAAGGCCGAGCTACTTGAATTTTTGTGCCAGGAGTGGCATAAAGTCACCCAACAGCAATGTGACAGACTGGTGGAGAGCATGCCAAGACACATGAAAGCTGTGATTAAAAATCTGAGTTATTCCACCAAATATTGATTTCTGAAGTCTTTCTAAGTTAAAACATTAGTATTTTGTTGTTAAAAAATAGACATGAATTTGTTTTCTTTGTATTATTTGAGGTCTGAAAACAATGCATCTTTTTTTGGTTATTTTGACCAGTTGTTGTTTTCTATGTTTTTACAATATTTTTATTTGGAATTTGGGAGTAATGTTGTCAGTAGTTTATAGAATAAAACAAAAAAATTCATTTTACTCAAACACATACCTATGAATAGTAAAACCAGAGAAACTGATAATTTTGCAGTGGTCTCTTAATTTTTTCCAAAGCTGTATATACATAAAAAATTTGTGTATATAAAAACGTGTATGTATGTGTGTGTATATATATATATATATATATATATATATATATATACAGCTCCAGAAAAAATTAAGAGACCACTGCACATTTTTCTTTCCTTTCCAAAAAAGTTGAAAAGGAAAGTTTTTAGTGAGGAACAGAAGCATTCAATTTGCAGTGGTCTCTGAATTTTAATCCTTCTGTACCTCACTCAAAACCTTCCTTTTCAAAATTTTTGGAAAGGAAAGAAAAAGGTGTAGTGGTCTCTTAATTTTTTCCAGAGCTGTATATGCACACAAATTTTTTAAAATTGTAGTCTCATTGCAAAGAGAGTGACATTACAAGCTACATCCCTACAACTCCCATGAGCACTACCTGCATACAGTGCTTGATTCTGTTCCGTTTGTGTTAGGCCTCTTGCCTTGCATGCCGGTGACCGACAGTGTGAACAAGACAGGCTGCGATGTAGGCACACCATAGTTAACTTTTATCAAATAAAAGGTAGCCTAATTTCCCAACAACAAAATGGTGGCTAGTGAAAATGCTGAGTGGCTAGTAACTTTGGAAAACCATTAGCCACAGTGGCTGGTGAGCAGAAAAGTTAATGTCAAGTGCTGTTGTATGTATATTAATTTAATCTAATTGTCTTCTATGGAATGTACGTAATATAGTAGACCGAAATGAACCGACACTGAATCGTAGGAGCTTACCTACAAGCTATGTAGAAATTGGATGGAAGTAACCTCAGTGCTGCTTACCTGAGATGCTGGTAGGTACAGGTTCGTAGCTAGGTGTCCTAAGACTCCCTTTGCGTTGGAAAGAAAGGCTGCTCATCATTGGTTGTAGCCAAACTGATACTCAAAAAACGGCTGACCAATGGAGAAGCATCATCCACACTTCCCACTAAAGCCCGCCCACAGCTGTAGGGGTGAAAGTGCAAATAAAGAACTAGTGTTTCAATCAAAAAAAAGTTTCAAAAGCAAAAAAAGCACCTCAAGCAAAGGGGGCAGTCCAGCCAAAATGGAGGGTGGTTGATAATCAAATTTAATTGGAGTTTGTTTTAAAATACATATTTGGTTCTCAAAATATTTTTGAGAATTAAATGCATTACATTTTGCAATCTATAACAAAATATTTGATTGCAAAAACATTTTTTTACTTTGAAGCCTAATTTTTGCTTTCGGAACAATTGATTTGATTGAAAAGAAAAACGTTTTGCTCGGCAAAACGGCACAAATGTACCTTCATACACAGAAATGGAAGGACAAATCTAAAAGAGAACATCAAAATATGTATAGCAGTTAAGTAATGGCTGATTGGGACTGACTAGGAATTTAAATGACCTGTGTGAATTAATTACCTGTGTTGAAAACAAAGGGATTTGAATGTGGCCTAGTTATGAATTAAAACATTAAACAATAAAACGTTTATGACCTGTTTTTTGGACAGTAATATAAATACTATTAATTTATTTTTTGGCCCGTGGTTTGGGTCCTAAACGTTAAATTCTGTCCCGGGCCCTGTCATTCCTTTAGGCATCCCTGCCCGTGGGTGATTTGGATAGGAGTTTCAGGGAAACAGGTCGGCTCGGATATAGGCTAAGATATATTTCAGATCCGATAAAGACCTCTAAGATGAGGCTAACATATTGGCTTCCACAATTATTTTTGAAATTATAGTCATTCAGTGGAATGTGACATCTGACAAGTGTTAAGCATTGGCGATGAGAGAGTTTCCATTCCGATTTCACAGCGGCCTAGAGCTCTGTGATTCTCTTGTGTAAAAGTGATTCACTGATTGAATGAATATTCTAGAGCAGTGATTCAGTACACTCAGTTCACTGAAAAGATTTGTTCAAAAAGAACGAATCGTTCATGATTCGCACATCACTATTTTAATTGCGGGCTGGCTGAACTAGGCTTGCCTGGTTCCTTTTCTGGTTTATATCACATCTTAAATCAAGCATTGGATCCATCATATTTTAATATTTAACTCCAGCGTTTCTCTCATAGAGATGTATCATTCAGATGTATGATCACCAAGTGATTAATGACATCAGAAGCTTTGTTTGATCTCTACTTTCAGGCACCAAGACTTTCCTCCATGCCCAGTTATTTACAAGTTAATCCATGCGAAAGGGCCGAGGCTTGCATCAGCATAATACCACGTGATTGATGATGTCCGAAGCCTCGTTTGATCATGTGCTTTTTCCAAAGCCTCTTGCGCACAACACGGCCCTTACAATTTTAATTAATAGGCCTAATTGTAGGCAATATCAACATTGTAAGTGAAACATTATGATATGTTCCATGTGCCTTATTTGATATGGTGATATGTTTAGGCTACTATAGATTAATGAGGCAATAACTGTGATTGGACTAAAATGAGACTAAAACATAAGGGCATTTTGTTGCCTAAAATGGCTCAATCATTATTCAAATTATATAAATGTGACTAAAACCGAAATATATTTTAGTATCATGTGATCGATGACATCCGAAGCTTCGTTTGACTAAGCCAGTGTTTCTCAACCCTGCTCCTGGACGCCCCCCTGCCCTGCATGTTTTAGACCTCTGCCTGCCCTAACATACCCGATAAGGCTCATGAAGGACTTGATAATGAGCTGATCATTTGAATCAGGTGTGACAGAGCAGGGAGAGATCTAAAACATGCAAGGCAGGAGGGCGCCAAGGAGCAGGGTTGAGGAACACTGGACTAAGCTCTTTTCAAACTGGAACGCAACACACCACAGCGCACAAATAACCAAATACCAAAGTAACGCATCTAATACTGTGGTGCAACCATATTACTCCAGACTGCTGTTCACATGGTCACAGGTTTGATTCTTCCTGTTGCGGTTAATACGATTTTGTTGAATGCAAAATGTCATTCTTTCTACCTCCATAAATTCCTGTTTTATTGAGGTTACCCTTTACAATGGTCTTCATTATTCATTCATTCTTACCATTACTTCGAAAACACCGCTCCAGGCTAAATACAATACGTCTAAATCAAACATCATATTACATTTTGTCCAGCAGATGTACCTGCTGTGCACTGTGTTGGTAAGCTTCAAGCAACGAAGATTTTTTTCAAAACAAGCCTCAATGTTTCAGAAAGCCTTGGTTTCCCATCCCTACCGAAAACACAGTTGCCAACATGAACACGAACACACACAATGACCAACAAGAAACACTGGGGCAGGAGGAACTTAGACAACGAGGGGCAAAGAAGGCACAGGTGTAAACAATACAAAAGGACAAGCTATGTTTGAAATCAAAGGACAAAAACCAAACAGAGCAGGCCACATTCAACAACAAAAGCAAAATCTAAACCGAACAATAACAGAACCTAATAGCTGGAAGATGAGTCTTCTCTCAATTCCTGGATCTCTTGCAGACTTCAGCCGGTTTCCTCCAGTGATTTCTTTGTACTATGATGCATCCATTTTGCTTTCCTAATCTTAACAAGCTTTCAACGCCCTAACGCAGAGAAGCATCCCCATTAGATGATGTTGTCATCTCCCATGAAGGAAGAACTAAAGGCCAATACTGAGAAGTCACAATCTAAAAAGATTTTAACCAGTCGTGACAGGTCAGCTCTGGACATTTCTGGACACTCCTGGATCTTTGCAAATTAGTTCTTAATGCATGTCTTTGTCCTCATCCTGTTTTCAACAGTAACACTCCGCAGGCAACTGAAAGTAAAAAAAACTAGTATACTTAAAGTGTATTATTTTAGAACCACTTTTGTTGTACTTTAGTACACTAAATAGTATTGAAATAGTTCAGTGAGTTAACCTGGACCTACTTATTTCAAAATGATGTATACTTATAATATATATGTATATAATACTGTACATATACCCTCATAAAAAAAGATCTAATATCAAATTCAATTAATTTATTAAAATGTGTTGTTTTACAGCTACACACTTTTCAAACAAGATAGAAGAAACAAACAATACCATAATAACCAGAAAAGTAAATAGGCAAGCCTAGTTCTCCTTGCCCGCGATTAGAAGGGATGAATGTTGTTGTGCCAGGTTTTCTATGTGGCAGACTGTGTTTTTAAACCATTACGCTATTTAAACAGCAGGAAGGTAACTTTTACCTCAGCCATTACATTTGCTCAAATAACATGGACAACAGAACATTTATTAACGGAACTAAAGTGTACTCTTTACACAAAAGAGTAACGTAATACAATTATTCTTTTAAATATATGAGATTCATGGTATTACAGAGTGGATATATATTGTTGTGCAATGGCTGAAAAGTACCTCGTGGATACATACTTCTGAGAGACAAAAATTGGAACGTCTGAGAGGGGAATTGAACCGGGATCAAAAAATTTAAGGTCAGGGATGTTCCCACAAGAGCACACAGCCTGCTGGTATTCAGTTCAGCTCCATATCCTCTCCAAATGTAACTTTGACCCTAGCCATTACATTATTTGCTGAAGTAACGTGGGCAACAGAACGTTTATTTTCAGAACTAAAGTGTACACTTTTTAGTTTACTAAGATTATTGTAGATGGTCATCAAACAGTAACAGTTGAATAGTTAACCAATACGCTATGTGAACTACGAGCAAATTGAAAGCATTGGCTTAATCTCAATTTGTACTACAAGTACGTACTTTGCGGATGATGGTGAAGTATCTACTGTTTTGTATATAATATGTAATAAGTATGCCAGTATGCCAGTATTGAGTCCGATTGGGACATACTACTTCGTCAGAAAAAAATATTTTGTAAAGTAAATGTCATATCACTGATATAATATTACCGTATATCCCATTCATTCATTAAATGCTTGCATAAACACTGAGGGATGTTAGCTAAACTGTAAGTATAAGCAATTTAGTTTGTTTGCATGTTAATTCTTGCTTACACGCTAGCTAATGTTGCTAACATTGGTCAATGGTGTTTACCATTATTAAAGCCTACTGAGAATGCCAGCTTTGTGGTTGCTGCTGCTACCAATTTATCGTTATTATTGTAACTACATCATTGATTTTGCCTTGCCTGATTTGAAATGAGCACTGCAGAGATGAACATTCCAGATTATTTCATCATTTCAGTCTGTCTGTTTAATGGCTTGCAACCATAAACGTCTGCATTTAGCTTCAAAGGGCGTCTTCAACGACTGTATTCTATGTAAATGAAGGCCATCTTTTTTGCACTGCTATACTGACACCCAACGGTACAACAACAATTTTTTTTCCTTTAGTCCGAGGATCTTGCCTGTTTCTGTGAGCTTGCCTCTCAGCCCTCCTCCCAACGCCCGACCCCCAGCCACCGGTACAAGCACCACTTCCCACTCATCTCGAACGCAGCACGTCCTCACGATCCAAATCACCGGAATTCTAAACACCTGTCTCCCTTGTTACCTTTC
Organism: Esox masquinongy; assembly: GCA_016801175.1. Taxonomy (NCBI): domain Eukaryota; kingdom Metazoa; phylum Chordata; class Actinopteri; order Esociformes; family Esocidae; genus Esox; species Esox masquinongy. Next base: position 16,103 of record JACXGI010011828.1, on the reverse strand, counting down.
TCCCTTGTTACACCTGTCTCCCTTGTTACCCTTTGTATCGTTACGACATACTGAGCCTGCTTTTCTCATTGATTCACAGTTCTTATTGTTATTTAGTGTACTGACCCGTTTAGCCTTTTTCGACTCTGTATCCAGCCTCTGACTTTGTACTGTTGCCTATCGGATTCCCTGATGCCTGACTTTCTGCCTGCCTTCTGTTTTGCCCTTTTGGATTGTGGACTTGTACTTTTGCCATTCTGATTTCTCGTGTACCGAACTCTGCCTTTCTGCACACTGATTTTTGCCCTTTGGATTAAACTACACTTTCCGGCATCTACATTCCCGGGTCGTGTTCGTTACAGTTTCCCTACACTTGTTCCCGCAGAACCACCACCAAACTTTAGTGATGTAATTGTGACATCCACTCCAAATTGGTCTATATAACCATAAACAGTATTATTTTAGGCTTACTATAACGTAGCTACTGAAAGTTGTAGCCAGCAAAGTTTTTGTCTATCCTGAACAAATCCTAATGCAGATTTTTTTTGTCTGCGGTGAGGCTTAAACATCGGTACCCTGCATGGCAGGTCGCATTTCTAACTACGGTATTTAACAAGGGGTAGTCAGTCAGTCACTCACTCAGTAAGAGACATTTGCTCTTCTTGGCCGGCTCCGCTTACGTGGTCTGGCAAAAAACAAAGGAGTTGACTAAGGGCCTTTTTAAAAAAGGCTGGTTGAGGATTCACACCTCAAGAAGTGTGACATTATATTGTAAAGTTCCACAGAAAAACTGACAAATAACAAAAAAACCTTTTGCCTAAAAAGCAGCCAACTCAACATGGTTACTACCACTGTTAAAGGTGCCCTATCGGCATTTTCCATTTAAAATATCAGATAATAACCCTTACATATCATTAGTTAACGTTAAAAACCAGTCTCTGGCAGAGTGGCAGGACTGACACTACCCCTACTGCCATGGTTGCAAGTAAAACGTAGAAGGCCGGTTTGTGGCCTTAGAAACTTTTAATGGCACAAACAGGCATAAACGGAGTACAAACGAGACAATTTTGGTTGAATTTGGAGCATGTTGGGGGGGCTGAGTGACGTCATCGCCTATAATTAAATGTCTAATATTAAAAACACTGACGCAGCACAAACAAAGCTTTTAACAGCACAAATGAAGCACAAACGAATGAGGTTTTTTTTACTCAATTTGGAACATGGTGGGGGGCTGAGTGAGGTCATCACCTATAATTAAATTTCTAATATATATAATAACGAAGCAGCACAAATGAAACTTTTAACAGCACAAAAGATGCACAAACAAGACTATTTTGGTGGAATTTGGAGCATGTTGGGGGGCTGAGTGACCTCAGAATGACCTATAAAATATTCTTTAGTATCTATAAAATGATAGCAGCACAAACAAAAAATGTTAATGGCACAAACAGAGCACAAATTGATTGAGCTTATTTTCCGAAAGTTTTGCATTGGATGGGGGGAAAACTTCACGCAGGTTTTATTTGGCATTTAGATGGCGAGAGCTGAAGTTTGTATGAACAGTGATGCAGATTTGGCTGCTTTTCTACTTGACAAGTAAGGTTACATTGGATACCTTATTTAGCTAGTTGGCTAGATAGTCAAGGAAAGCTAAGTGAAAGTTACTAGATTGATGATGACGGAGAAACAATTATTCAATGTAGAAAATCATTCCATGTCCTTGTTTATTTTATTTGCATGAGTGCAGATACATTTTGGAAAGGTTTCTCCAGTGTTTGGTTCGAGAAAATAAGCTAATGTTAGTTAGCTAAGTTGTGTCCAAAGAGACACTCCTTGATTCCATTTGCTGCTAGAAAATATTGTTACAACCTGGTGTTCTCTGCAAAAGATAAAAAAGTAGCATGCATTATGGGTTGTTTGACCTAACCTAATACATAAGCGACTATTGCTCAGAAGAAGCAATTACATTGCCTTTTAGCCTTAACCTTATTGTTCCAGCTAGCGCTAGCTAGCACGATTAGGGATTCATGTTCGCCAGCTAGCCATCAACAAGTCTCTGAAATATGGCAGTGCATCTAACGCAATAGATGTTTTGATTGGTTTAGCTGTTTACTTTGTTTATTCTGTGTTCTGTAGTTATGGAAAGGACCCAGCAACTTCGACCCCATCTAAAACAAATTTCTGCGTTCATTGCTCCAGCATCGACAGTTGCAGGTTACACCGCTTCAGACCTGTCAGTATGCTTTAAATGATAGTGTCAGATCCTAATGGAGTTTTAGAACCAAAATTCAACTCATTGCCGATAGGTAGCGTAAAATTACATAGGGCACATTTAAGAGCTCTGTATTTCTAGCAAACTGCATTTTATAACAGCAGTACACACAGTGCTTCATAATCCTCTGAACTTGAATAAACTGGGCATCTTTAGGGTTTAGAGCAGGGGATGGATGACTTGGAGGACCATTGCAAAACCTTAATTCTGAGGTCAGTGAACCATATTTGTCTTCATATTATGTGTGATCTGGGTTGGTGTCCTGCTGAAAGATCTAACGCCGGCCTAGTTTAAGCTTCCTGGCAGAGGCAGTCAGGTTTTGATTTAATATCTGCTGGTACTTGATGGAGTCATGGCTTACCACTTAAGTGTTCGTAATCACTCAGGTGAACATAAAATACAAAAGGGAATATAATTCAGTCAGATTTTATTCATAAGAACTTCTAGGTATACCAATAAGTTTGGCACACAGGTTTTGGAGAAAAGTATTTTTTTCACTTTTTTAAAATCAATTTACTTTAATTAAAGGTTTGATTTTTGCTAATATTTTAAATTAAAGACCAAAAGGATAAACAACAAGTACATTTTTTCCTATTTTGCTCATATTTGCCAAGGGAGCCAATACTTGTGGAGGGCACTGTATATAATAATAGAAAAACTTTTTCTGGACTTCACCTTTTAATATTTGCAAATCTCATAAACAGACCAAATAGATAAAAAAAAAAACTTAAACTGATAACTAAAAGCATATTTAATGTTTACATAGAGTATGTTACTTTCGTCACAGCCATCAAGTCAAACAATGTGCTTCATATAAGATACTTTAGACATTCAAAATGTTTTTCTAAGCTTTCATTTTGATCAGAAGAGAAAAACTGAGAAATATTAATAAATATATAAATATAAATATATAATATAAATAAATATAGAACTGATTTTTTCATCCATTTGTTAAATAAGGCTTAAATAATGTTGGTTAGTTAAATGGATGGCTGCAGGACGGGTGGCTGGTTAATCAGATGGATATTCTGGATAGAGGGTGGGCACACCTGGCAGCAACTGCCAGTCCTGGGAACATCTGCTTTTCCACATTGAACACAGTGAAAAGCGGGATGGGCAGCTGTTAGTTCATGAGCTGGATGAGGTTGAAGTTGCACCATGGCTAATCTGAGGACATCTACAGTGAATCAGGAAAGGCAGTGAGCAGCGGAACATTCAGCTTGGAGGTTGAGGGAAAGACCTTAATAAACAACTCCTGTAGAATGCTGATCTCCTTGACTGGAGTTTTGGTTCTACCAGGAGGAACTGATATTGAAGATCTGATTGTTTTTCTACTCTTCCACATTGACTAAGGAGATTCGGAGACAGACCTGTTTAGAGTCGACTCAGGGACAATGCTTACAATGCAGGGACAATCTCCTCAACTAGAGTTTTGGTTCTGCCGGGAGGACCTGATGTTGAAGATCGGGATTTAAATTTAGAAGACTCATGGACAATGCTGATCTCAACAGAAGTTTTGGTTTTGCCAGTAGGAACTGATATTTATATCTGGTTGTTTTTCCGCTCTTCCCCATTGACAACAGTGAAAAGCGGAATGGGCAGCTGTTTGATTTTCTGCTATGCCAGAAAATTATTCACAGACCAACATATAAAAATCATATATAACAGAGTCAATTATTTTACCCAAAGACACTAATCTTGTCTCCTCCTCCATCATCACAATTTTCCAAAATATTATTTCTGCAACTCAGCAATGTTTGCAAATTAGGTGGACTATAACTGGTATCCTATTGGTTAGGTCAAAATAAACAGACATTGTTTTGACACAATTATTCCACATGCAATGATACACAAAAACCAACCCGTGTATTCATGCTAGATCAGGTCTCCACATCAGATTGGTTGAGATCAATCTGATGTGGAGACCTGATCTAGCATGAATCGTTGGAGGGGTACAGGTGTTGGAGGGGTACAGGTGTGTTGAGAGGGCCCTCCTCCCTGTCCAATCTGAACACACACACACACGCACACACACGCACACACGCACACACGCACGCACACACGCACGCACACACGCACAAGGAGAGGACAGGCTGGAGCCTTGTATTCAAATGTCAGTCAAGGGGCCATAGTTAAATGGGAGGGCTCTACAAACCCAAACACGCTCTCTATTCAATCCACCAGATGGTGACTGGGTTTGAGTTTTAATGAATGCTACCCTTCCACCCCGTCTTTAGTCTGCCCCTCACACACCCTCTGTCCCTCCTACCCCTTCGCATAAACACACACACACACTCAAGCATCTCTTGCAGCAGTTTGTCCCATGAATTGAAATGTGCATAAGAGAAACTTTGGCAGATAGCTGAAAAATAACATGAATAAAGGATTCAAAGTCAAAAGCCTGTCAGGAAATGAATTAAAACCAAATCTAGATATCCGTACCATTTGGACAGAGATGTAATAACAAATAAAAAAAAAACAAAAAAACAATCAAACACTATTACAAACTGCACCCTAAAACCACTACTACCTGGACTTTTTTTCTGTAATCTGAAACATTTTGGAGTTCCTCTTTATATCCGAAATTGTTGTTTTGCCTGTCCGGTTGTTTGGCCTGTCCGGTGTGCTCTCCATGTAGGCTTTTAGAAATGTTGTTTAACCACAGAGCTTCAATCCATCTCGGTATACAGGGGAGTCCCAAAGTACCTGTGTAGAGAATTTCAATAAAATGCCTTGTTTACTCTACAATTACAGGAATTGTCACTGACAATAAGATGTCCAGTACAGCCCCTTTTGAGTGCATCAAAAAACAACTGAGCATTAATTTTTTTTATAATTAACCTTTGTCTGCTCATATTTGAGAACTTTTTACTCTATATAAATGACACAAAAATCTGATTTTCTCATGTTGTGCTAGTCTTACAGAAGTTGTGTTTGGGGATGGCCTGTTCTAGACAGATTCACATTGGTGCCATGTTCTATAATTTGAATATTCCTTCGTCTTTATAATGTCGTTTTTTTACGAATTGTGGTAACCTACTTTGCTTACCTCACAGACACCTTTGAGAGCCTCACAGACACCTCCTTTACACCAGGGCTAACCATCCCTGTTCCTGGCGATATACCCTGTAGGTTTTCTCTCTAACTCCAGTTGTGACTAACTAATCAATGTGTCATACGTGTAAGAAACAACACTGTCAAGACCAATTTTCAAACAGCGAGGCACCACAGGTAGCTTTGCTTCTAGACCATAGCACTTGTAACTCCAGGGTTATGGCAGATCTGTAATACTCAAGGCCGGTCTCGGTCTCAAGTCCGGTCTCGAGACCACTTTTTGAGTGTCTCGGTCTTGATTGCATTTGTACTCGGTCTTGACATGGTCTCGGACTGTGAGGTTCCTCTGTAAATTATTCTTGAGACCAGTCGAGACCAGCCTAGTAATAATCAGCCCAAAATTATCCAAATAAGTCTCGCTCAATATTCATAAAAGGCCAATTTGTCCTCCCAATAATTGATTATTGTGATAATGCAGGCAATATTGTTGTGGATGTCGGTGTGTGTCTTTCTCCCCTGCTTCCTATTTCAAAGCCTGGTCAGCCCACTTTCCAAATCCATTCCACTTGCCTTTTATGAATAAAACCGATCTCTCTTGAAATCCATGTCATGCTTTACCCTTTACCTTTGTAGTGGACTCTTTCTACTGACTCAGATCTTTTTTCAAAAAAGCGACTAGCGACAAATCTAGCCACTTCTTCTGGTGTTATTGGAGACTTTTGGAGACTCTGACGTGAAAGCACGTATCGTTCTTACTCTTCTCAACGAGCAGCGGGTGCTGCTGTGGGCCCCTCCCCTGTCCCAAAGCACTCACAGGCGGCCCAGTCCTCGCGCAGCAGCCCTTCCCAGCTGCAGTCAGAGCAGGAGATGTTCACCCCTCCGCGTCCAGAGATTGCAAATGAATCGCGCATGCGGGAAGCCGCCGCTGGCTGATCCCGCCCTGGCTTACATCCAAGGCGGGATGTAAATGTAAAATATTCTTTGTATAAAATAAATCACTGCACAAAAATAAATCACTGCATTTGACTCAGACAGCCTCAGTCACTTACTCAACCTGTCCACTGTGTGTGTGCCTCTCTGTGACATAAGCTAAACATCTAGCTGGCTAGCTCATCATGTCTCAGTCTAAACTGTACACTCCATAATACAGAAAGGAGTGGGAATCAAACCCTGAATTCAAAGGCTGGTTGAAGATGTTTATTGGAGATGATACACAGGCATACTGCCTGTATTGTAAGGTTGATTTCTAAGCCAAACTTAATGATGTAAAAAAACACATGACAACTCAAAAACATCCGCAAAAGGCAAAGCCTTATAACAGTTCCACCCAAAACAAGCTGCCATTTATGGCTAAAAAAATTGACTCTGCAATAAAGGTTGAGGCCATCGCTGAACACTGTTCCATGCTGGTATGTGATCACATTGGAGAAGCATGTAGAGCTGCTTTCTCTCCCACGTTATTCCTCTCTCCTACAGCGTCCATCACAATTACATGCACATGGCCAATTATGCAAATTAGGTGATGACGTCATTTAGCGACTTCTAGCGACGTTTAGGACAGCCAATAGCTACTTTCCTTATCGAGGAGTTGGCAACACTGGTCTGGCCTCCTTGGAGGTCTGGAAACATGCCTATTAAAAAAAGTTGCCGCTGATTCTCAGCATCAAGATTTCTATTGGATGTTAGTTTTCAAATAAACCTCCACTCATCAATGATAGGAGTGGTTACTCCTCTGATGTCAATAACCGAGGTTCAAGTTTCAAAGTTTATTTGTCAAATCAGGTTTGTGTTCTGAGCGCAAAAAGAATCGCAGCAGCATACGCATGTCAAAACGAGACAGAGGATCAGAAAATTTGTTAGGCGAAAATCTTTTGGTACTGTACATCAGGGGGTTGAGACTAGGGATGGGAAACCAAGGCTTTTGGAACAATTGAGGCTTGTTTTTCGAAAAAATCCTTCATTGCTCAAAGCTTTCCAACACAGTGCACACCAGGGACTTCTGCTGGACAAAATTTAATATGACAGTCTGGAGTGGTGTATTCAAAGTAATAGTAAGGATAAATGAATAATGAAGACCATTGAAAAGGGTAACCTCAATAAAACAGGAATTTGTGGAGGGAGAAATGATGACATTTTGCATTCAACAAAATTATATTAACTGCAGGAGGAAAATTCGAAACCGTGACTGTGTGAACAGCAGTCTGGAGTAATACGGTTGCGCTACAGTTTTAGATTTGTTACTTTGGCAGGGTTTTTCCTGCAGGGGGAATTTTTGGCGCTCCTCCCAAAGAGGTTTTAGCGAGCGCCAAAGGAAAATAACCAGCACCAAAATTATAAGAATTGAAAAATATACAGCATTTCAAATCCTCTCCGAATGTGTTTAATAGCAATTTATCAAACAACTGTTGAACAAGCAGAACATAAACCGAAGGCTAATGAGATCCTCTAACCGACATAATTTTCCCATGTCGGTTATTTCCTTTTTTTAGTCCTGTTAATACTTTCCCCTTAAAAACATACTACCGCATGTGTAGTCACGAGACTCCGCCACATCCAGTCAGCGGCATGGAAGCAACATGGAGAACTCAAACACCAAGTCAACTGAGCAACTTGTCCCAAAGAAAAACGCAGTGTCCATTGTCTGGACACATTTTGGCTTCAGTAAAGACGACATCTAACAAAATGATGTCAAATGTAAACACTGCAGAAAAACAGTTTCAGTTACTGAAGGTAATACCACCAATCTGTTTCAACAGTTGTTTGTTTGTTTCATTTATTTTTACAGGGACAGTGCACATTAATCAGTGTTTCCGTAAAAGTGCTGGTTTTAGTCAGCTGGCTAATTTTCAACCGCAGTCTCTACACAGACTTGGAGCACAATCACGTTACCGAATATGAACAATACATGGCTCAAAAAAGGAGAGACTGACAAGCGGCCAGCCACAAAGCAGGTGTCGATAACACAAGCATTTCCAAATGCTACACATTATGAAAAGAATTCAAGAAGATGGAAAGAAATAACTGATGCCATTTGTTGCTACATTGAGAAGGATATGGCTCCCATAGCTACAGTGGAGCGCAGTGAGTTTAAACACCTCGTTAAAACTCTCGACAGAAGATACACTGTGCCATAGTGACCATATTTTTCCTAAACTGTGCTGTACAAAACATGTTGTAAAAAGGTAGTTGCTGAACTGAAGTCTGTTCAGCACTTTGCAGCCACATCTGGTCTCTGGTCAAGTAGGATGTTGGACCCATACTTGAGCCTTATTTTTGCACAACATTGAGGATTAATGGAAGTTGCGCAACAAATGCTTGCATATATTGCCATATATTTTCTTTAAAAATGGCAATATATGTACCATTTTTAAAGAAAACATGAGTGAGCAGGCAAAACACATTTCTTTTATTTCTTATGGGATTCATATTCAACTGTAGGTTATAACAGAATGGCACAATCATAAAACAAAACATGGCAACAAAGAAAAAAATGAAATGACCCCTGTTCAAAAGTCTGCATACCCTTAGTTCTTAATACTGTGTATTGCCCCCTCTACCATCAATGACAGTGTGCAGTCTTTTGTAATTGTTGGCTATGAGGCCCCGAATTCTTGCAGGTGGTATAGCTTCCCATTTCGTCTTGGCAAAATGCCTCCAGGTCATGCAAAGCCTTTGGTCGTCTTTGAGATCTCCCCCCAGAGTGGCTCAATGATATTAAGGTCAGGAGACTGTGGTGGCCACTCATGCTGGAAAGTCCAAGAGCGTCCCATGAGCAGCTTTCATGCAGAAGAATGCAAATTGTCTGCCAGTATTTTCTGATAACTTGCTGCATTCATCTTGCCTTCAATTTTCACAAGATTCCCCATGCTTTTAGAGGTCACACACCCCCAAAACATCAGTAAGCCACCATCATGCTTCACAGTGGGGATGGTATTCTTTTCACTATAGGCCTTGTTGACTCCTCTCCAAACATAGCGCTTATGGTTGTGACCATAAAGCTCTATTTTGCTCTCTGCACTCCAAATTAGTGTGCCAGAAGCTGTGAGGCGTGTCAAGGTGTTGTCAAGCATATTGTAATTGGGTTTTTTTGTGGCATTGGCGCAGTAAAGGCTTCTTTCTGGCAACTCAACCATGCAGCTCATTTTTGTTCAAGTATCATTGTATTGTGTTCCTTCAAACAACCACACAGTCTTTTTCCAGGACAGCCTGTATTTCTCCTGAGGTTACCTGTGGGGTTTTCTTTGTATCCCGAAGAATTCTTCTAGCAGTTTTGGCTGAAATCTTTCTTGGTCTACCTGACCATGGCTTGATATCAAGAGATCGCTGAATTTTCCACTTCTTAAGTGATTGAACAATACTGACTGGCATTTGCAAGGCTTTGGATATCTTTTTATATCCTTTTCCATCTTTATAAAATTCCATTACCTTGTTACGCAGGTCTTTTGACAGTTCCTTTCTGCTCCCCATGGCTCAGCATCTTCCCTGCTCAGTGCATCCACATGAGAGCTAACAAACTCATTGACTATTTATACACAGACACTGATTGCAATTTAAAAAGCCACAGGTGTGGGAAATTCACCTTTAATTGCCATTTTCACCTGTGTGTGTCACCTTGTGTGCCTGTAACAAGGCCAAACATTCAAGGGTATGTAAACTTTTGATCAGGGCCATTTGGGTGATTTCTGTTATTATTATGATTTAGAAAGGAGCCAAACAACTATGTGATAATAAATGGCTTCATATTATCACTATCATTAAAGACAAGACAGTTGTTTTGCATGAGCAGTCATATTTTCAAAATCAATGCCAAAATTTCACAATTTATGCCAGGGTATGCAAACTTAATCTGCATGACTGTATTTTATGGTCGATCACACGTCAGAGATAATTGCACAGGGCCTGAGAGGTATGCTTTCTGTGTGGGAACTCATGGAAGAGAACCTCGTGGCCATAACGACAGACAACGGTACTAATGTTGTCAAAGCTGCACAGCTCAGTGGATGGACACGGCAGCAGTGTTTTGGACACAGGCTGCACCTTGCAATCGGTAAGTGCACAGCTTAACAGACACAATGCTATAATATTCAGTAATCTAAATGGGGATATGTGGGTAGTGACTGGCAGCTATATTCTTTCTGTGTTTGTTTATTTGTTTATATGTGTCATAAATGATCGTCTATATGTTTTTATATTACTTTTTTATTCTCCTTTTCTTTTCTGTGCTGATGTTCTTGTTAAGCACTTTGTTACATGTGTTTAAAAAGGTGCTATATACACAATGTTTTACTTCAGCACACTAAATAAATACTGTGACAACAATAAAAAAAAAAACTGTTCATATAGCACCTTTCTTAGTGTTACAATGTAAACTTCACATTATAAAACAAAGCAAAAAAAAAATGTTCAAAATTGTTCATTAATTGTAATTGAGGTAAAATGTTCAATTAATCGTGATTTTGATTTTAGGTCATATCGTCCAGTCCTATACACTGCGTGCACAATTATTAGGCAAGTGAGTATTCTGATTGTATCATTATTTTTATGCACATTTTCCAACTCCAAACCATATGAACTTGAATGCTCATTGGATTGAATCATTTTCAGGTACAATTTATTGGTGTAATGAGGGAGGATGTGGCAACAGTGAATAACACCTAATATCAAGGTGTGCATAATTATTAGGCAACTTCATGACCTCAGATAAAATGGAGTTGGCATTTAAAATGGGCCAAAAAAGAGATTTAACTGACTGAAAAGTCAAAAATTGTAAAATGCTTTTCAGACCGACGCAAATGCTTTTCAGACCGACGCACTCTTGAAATAGCTAAATTATTGAGGCGTGACCACCAGACAATCAAAGGTTTTGTTGCAAATAGTCAACTGGGGTGCAAAAAACGCATGGAGAAGAAAAGATGCACATTAACAGCAAAAGACTTGAGAAGAATTAAACGTGAAGCTACCAGGAACCCATTATCTTCCAGTGTCATCATATTCTAGAACTGCAACCTACCTGGAGTGTCCAGAAGTACAAGGTGTCAGAGACATGGCCAAGGTCAAGAAGGCTGAAACACAACCACCACTGAATAAGATTTGAAAATAGATTGGGCAAAGAAATACCTGAAGACAGATTTTTCAAAGGTTTTATGGACAGATTAAATGAGAGTGACTCTTGATAGACCAGATGAATGGGCCTGTGGCTGGATTACTAATGGACACACGGCACCACTTCAATCAGGCGCCAGCCAGGTGGAGAGCGGGTACTGGTATGGGCTGCTATCATTAAGGATGAGGTAGTTGGACGTTTTCGGGTTGAAGATGGACTGAAACTCAACTCCCAAACCAACTGCCAGTTTCTGGAAGATGCTTTCTTCAAACAGTGGTACAGGAAGAAGTCCTCAGCATTCAAGAAGTCCATGACCTTCATGCAGGACAATGGTGCATCACATGCATCCAAGTACTCCACTGCTTGGTTAGCCAGCAAGGGCCACAAAGATGCCTGAATAATGACCTGGCCCCCTTCCTCTCCTGATTTAAATTCGAGTGAGAATTTGTGGGCCCTTCTCAAATGTGAGATTTACAGTAAGGGAAGACAATACACCTCTTTTAACAGCATTTGGGAGGCTGTGGTTGCTGTTTCAGCTAAAGTTGATCGTGAACAGATCAAGAAACTGACAGACTCCATGGATGAAAGCCTCATGGCAGTTATTGAAAAGAAAGGTGGTTATATTGTTCACTGAATATTTTAGAAAGGACAAAACATTTTTATTGTCATTTTGCGTTACTTATTGGTTTCACTTACTTTAAAAATTAAGAATAAACTTGTGGGTTGGGAGACATTATTTTTTTAATTAGTTGTCTAAAAATTCTGCACACCAATTGTTGCCTAATAATTCTGCATTCTTATGTATTCCCCTGAGAAAGATCAAAACTAACTTTTCCTTTGTTTAACATTCAGGTTTGAGGTACAATGATATTTTGGATTGAAATAAAGAATTGTGATTGTTCAACAATAAAGTAAATCTTGAGAAATACAATTTGCCTAATAATTGTGCATGCAGTGTAGACTACCATGGCCTTGTCAGATCATTTTATTTAGTTAATAAAAAGAGGAGGGTGAAATGCTCTGAAGCAAGTTGTGACCTTTGCAACTGACTGCTTCTCTCACCCCACACCCCTGTCCCTCAAACTCACTCCCCTCCCCCCTTCCAATGTTGTAATAAAATTATTTTTTTTAATCAGTTTTGTTTATGAGGTTTCATTTATTCAAGCATGATAGACATTTTGGTTTGTCACATGGTCAGAAATATCAAGAAAATGCATAGATTCCTGTCATAAGGTAACTCATTGCCTTCACTGTATGCGGACCAGTTATGCTAACTGTCGTGCGTAATCTCACCCCAAAGGCCCATTCTGAGCCTGGAAAAACCCTGCTTTGGTATTTGGTTATACAGTGAGGGGAAAAAAGTATTTGATCCCCTGCTGATTTTGTACGTTTGCCCACTGACAAGGAAATGATCAGTTTATAATTTTAATAGTAGGTTTATTTGAACAGTGAGAGACAGAATAACAACAAAAAAACCCAGAAAAACGCATGTCAAAAATTTTATAAATTGATTTGCATTTTAATTAGTGAAATAAGTATTCGACCCCTCTGCAAAACATCACTTAGTACTTGGTGGCAAATCCTTTGTTGGCAATCACAGAGGTCAGACCTTTCTTGTAGTTGGCCACCAGGTTTGCACACATCTCAGGAGGGATTTTGTGCCACTCCACTTTGCAGATCTTCTCCAAGTCATTAAGGTTTCGAGGCTGACGTTTGGCAACTCTAACCTTCAGCTCCCTCCACAGATTTTCTATGGGATTAAGATCTGGAGACTGGCTAGGCCACTCCAGGACCTTAATGTGCATCTTGTTGAGCCACTCCTTTGTTGCCTTGGCCATGTGTTTTGGGTCATTGTCATGCTGGAATACCCATCCACGACCCATTATCAATGCCCTGGCTGAGGGAAGGAGGTTCTCACACAGGATTTGACGGCACATGGCCCCGTCCATCGTCCCTTTGATGCGGTGAAGTTGTCCTGTCCCCTTAGCAGAAAAACACCCCCAAAGCATAATATTTCCACCTCCATGTTTGACGGTGGGGATGGTGTTCTTGGGGACATAGGCAGCATTCCTCCTCCTCCTCCAAACACGGCAAGTTGAGTTGATGCCAAAGAGCTCGATTTTGGTCTCATCTGACCACAACACTTTCACCCAGTTCTCCTCTGAATCATTCAGATGTTCATTGGCAAGCTTCAGACGGGCCTGTACATGTGCTTTCTTGAGCAGGGGGACCTTGTGGGCACTGCAGGATTTCAGTCCTTCACGGCGTAGTGTGTTACCAATTGTTTTCTTGGTGACTATGGTCCCAACTGCCTTGAGATCATTGACAAGATCCTCCCGTGTAGTTCTGGGCTGATTCCTCACTGTTCTCATGACCATTGCAACTCCACGAGGAGAGATCTTGCATGGAGCCCCAGACTGAGGGAGATTGACAGTTCTTTTGTGTTTCTTCCATTCTTTTGTGTTTCTTTCCAACTGTTGTCACCTTCTCAACAAGCTGCTTGGCGATGGTCTTATAGCCCATTCCAGCATTGTGTAGGTCTACAATCTTGTCCCTGACATCCTTGGGCAGCACTTTGGTCTTGGCCATGGTGGAGGGTTTGGAATCTGATTGATTGATTGCTTCTGTGGACAGGTGTCTTTTATACAGGTAAGAAGCTGAGATTAGGAGCACTCCCTTTAAGAGTGTGCTCCTAATCCCAGCTCGTTACCTGTATAAAAGAAACCTGGGAGCCAGAAATCTTTCTGATTGAGAAGGGATCAAATACTTATTTCACTCATTGAAATGCAAGTCAATTTATAACATTATTGACGCTTTGGACAACATCAATCACGTGATATTATAGTAAAATATCTTTCAGTTTTAGTCACATTTATAGAATTTGAATAATGATTGAGCTATTTTAGTTAACAAAATGCCCTTATGTTTTAGTTTCATTTCAATCCAATCACAGTTATTGCCTCATTAACCTATAGTTGTGAGGTTCTGTTACGTTTGGGTTTTTTTTGTGAACGCAGACCATTATGTTTGGTTTTTGTTCCTATATGCAGCCTGTCCTTGTCCTTATTGTTTCCACCTGTGCCTTGTTTGCTCCCTCGTTGTGTCCCTATTTAAGTTCCTCCTGCCCAAGTGTTTCTTGTTGGTCATTGTTGTTTGCTGTTACTGTTTCCTGTTCCTGCCGTTTGAGTTTTTTGTTTTTTTGTTACTTCATCAGTTTATTAAATTACCTTTTGCCCTTTTGAATCCTCTGCGCATGTGTCCTTCTGCCCATGGTCAACTGTGACAATAGTTGCCTAAACATATCACCATATCAAATAAGGCTAATGGGACATATCATGTTTTGCTCACAATGTTGATATTGCCTACAATTACACGTATTAATTCAATTTGTAAGCGCAGCATTGTACCCATTATGGAAATGTGAAATGTCCGAAATGTAATAAGCCAGTGGAAAATGCGTATTGCACACGTGTTATTGTTCGCGCAGTTTAATTCACATGGATGGAAATATCAGTTTGTATGAAAAGTAAGAATGAGGTGAGAACAGAATATTCAAAAACTTTTTGATAGTTAACAAATTAGGGTATACCCACATCCCCAGGCACCACACCACGGTCTTTGCCTGTGCGTATATATTAGGATGATGCACTTTCAGACCTCTTTTGATCACATCTGAAAGTGCATCTTGAAAAAAAATCACTAAGAAACTTTTTTTCCAAAATCCTCCTTTCCAACTATGTTAATTCAATATGATTATTGTCACAAAGAAAATTGTATTTTTGTTAACCAAAACGAAATGTATTTTTATTTTTTTCTGTTTCCATTTCTCGTCTACTGCCACTGAAAAATTGGTATTTAACAAATATTTTCATCACTACTTTTGTTGATGAAATGAATACTGTCATACACCCATTCTCCATTGCTCTCTAATATACAACCCATGTAGCAATGATCTGTTGGCCCAACGTTGGGCTTTCATCTTGCGATCAATTGGCGTGACGTTGGCAAACACTGTTGGGCCAATCACGTCTTGTCTAGCGGCCCAATGTTGGCGTAACGTCGGCGTTGGCATAGCATTGTCATGGAGCCTTTTGCCGACGAAATCACAGTTGGTTATACACTGGCAAATATGAACTGCCAATGTTAGAATTTACAAAGGTGTTTTAACGTTGTCATGGTGCCCTTTTGCCGACGAATACACAGTGGGTTGTACGTTGGCTAATATGAACTGCCAACGTTAGAAGCAGTGTTGTCATGGTGTCCTTTTGCCGACCAATTCACAGTGGGTTAAACATTGGCTAATATGAACTGCCAACATTAGAATTGACCAGTGATATCATGTGCCCTTTTGCCGACCAATTCACAGTGGGTTATATGTTGGCTAATATGAACTGCCAACGTTACAATTTACCAGCATTATCATGGTGTCCTTTTGCCGACCAATTCACAGTGGATTATACGTTGGCTAATATGAACTGCCAACATTAGAATTTACTAAGGTGTTTTAGCATTTGCCTTGTGCTCTTTAACCAACCAACTAGTTTACCATTGGCACATGACTGCCAGGATCAGTATTCACTGACAATCCAAAAAACGTCACAACAATACAGGTGCTGGTCATGTAATTAGAATATCATCAAAAAGTTGATTTATTTCAGTAATTCCATTCAAAAAGTGAAACTTGGATATTATATT
>JACXGI010011827.1:0-24342 GCA_016801175.1 Esox masquinongy | reverse complement strand
TGTCTGAACGACTATTTAATAGTACTTATTTGAAGACGATGCATATTGTGCTAATATTGACTATCTTTCAGGTGTATGAAGGTGAGAGGGCCATGACAAAGGACAATAACCTTTTGGGCAAGTTTGAGCTGACTGGAATCCCACCTGCACCTCGTGGTGTTCCCCAGATTGAGGTCACCTTTGACATTGATGCTAATGGCATCATGAATGTGTCTGCAGCTGACAAGAGCACTGGGAAGGAGAACAAGATCACTATTACCAATGACAAAGGTAGGATTCTGTAACATGGGCCACAATTACTGTCAGTAACTGCAAATAGTCCCGCTGTGATGAAGTTTATTCCTCCCATTCGTAGTTTCCACCAGAGTTTGAAAGACCAATGATGGCCCAACACCTTCCTTGGATGTCTGAGCGACAAAACTGCTGAAGACATTAAAATAGCTTGGTGTCAACTTTTGTTGAAATTGTCCTGTTTTGCCATCAGGTCGTCTGAGCAAGGAAGACATTGAGCGCATGGTCCAGGAGGCAGAGAAATACAAGGCTGAAGATGATGTGCAGCGGGACAAGGTCTCCTCTAAGAACTCCCTGGAGTCCTATGCGTTCAACATGAAGTCCACTGTGGAGGATGAGAAACTGCAGGGCAAGATCAGTGATGAGGATAAGGCCAAGATTCTGGAGAAGTGCAATGAAGTCATCAGCTGGCTGGACAAGAACCAGGTAACAATTTTAGTATGCCTACTCTTCACCTGTCCCTTGTCCACTCGCTGTGATGATGTTTATTCCTGCCATTCGTAGTTTCCACCAGAGGTTGAAAGACCAAAGACGGCCCAACACCTTCCTTGGATGTCTGAGCGACTACAATATATTGATACAGATTGATGCTGAATTTGGTGTGCTTTTTCCAAATGGTGCTGTTTGCTTTTCAGACTGCGGAGAAAGAGGAGTATGAGCACCATCAGAAGGAGCTGGAGAAGGTGTGCAACCCAATCATCACCAAGCTGTACCAGGGTGCTGGTGGCATGCCAGGTGGTATGCCTGAAGGTATGCCTGGTGGATTCCCAGGGGCTGGTGGCGCTGCTCCTGGAGGCGGTGGATCATCTGGACCAACCATTGAGGAAGTTGACTAAACCTTTCCATTGTTTTTGCTACTACCTCCCCTTAAGCAATGTTTGAAATGTGTTCTGCCCTCTAGTGGCTCAGTCAAGTGACTTGCTACAGAGTGAAAAAATATAAAACCGGTTGAGGGATCACATTTCTATGGCAATGTTGTTTGCTGCACAACAGGGAACAGTTATTTACTTGATTTGCACAACTAATGTAAAATTTCAGTGTTTTGTAAATCTGTAACTTGCCATTGTCACAAAGCCTTGAAGATGACATTAAACAGTGACCTTCCTCAACTTCAATGTTTCATGGTCTTTTCTTGGCTGCTGGTTTTATTCTTTTAAAGGCAAGACTTAAAACAACCAGTTTCTAACTGGTGATATGACGAAGTTGTATAGCTTCCTGGTGTTAATTTTGGCACGCTTTTTTGATAGATTAATCAAAATGAGAGTTTTAGTTACATTTTGTCATTTGAATAATGATTTCAGTCTAGTCGTCAATGATAGTGAGCCGTTTTAGTCAACAAATTGCCTTTCAGTTTTAGTTGACTCAAAAGTATTCCGTCAACCTATAGGCAGCGTAGGAATTTTGACTGCCATGGCCGTCGTTGCACTTCGATCTGGCTGTGAAGTCCCGAAAATCGTACGCCCTACGGGCTCCATGGCCTTTATGCCCGTGCTACAGTCAAAATACCGTAGTCAGCATTCGGTTTGTAGTTCACAACTGAGAACAACCAAAAGAATGGACTACATGCAGGTAAGCTAGCTAGTTATCAATAAATAGCTGACTTGATGCTTAATTGAATCAAACCTCTGCGTTTTGCGAGTTGCGTTCACGAGCAAGTGGGAAAGTTCCGTCCTCCGAGTGGGAGAATACACCGAACGCTTTTTGAGAGCTTGAAGTAACGTAAGATTTCATATCACTAGACGTGGCAGCATTTATGGTGAAAATTTTAAAAACGAAAATTAGTTAACGCACAAAAGTCACTACATTTTATTTAGGCCGTACTCAAAAGCGCAGGTGATCGTGATTTTAAAGGATGCTTCCATAGATAGACCAGTAGATGGGCTGATGTCATAGAGCCCCTATAAATCAGAATGTAGGAGTGCAAATGAATATTTCCAAAGAGAACATTTAACTGGTTTTAAATTATAATACGTGTTATATATATATACATATAAATATTATAAATTCATTTCATTGTAGAAATCACTTTTAGTAACAGTACGCTAAACGGAGCAGGCTAGCTCACTGAATTGGGTATGCTAACAGCAGCATTGTAGTCGGAGAACAGAAATAGGAGTAACAAGGCTACTTTTTTGTGGACAAAGGCTACCCAACATCGCCATCTGCTGATTATATACAGTAATTACGTTTTTTCGACGAAACCCGTTATTTCACATACGTTGTATGCAACATTAATAAATTACTGTAGCAAGTTAGCTGAGACCGTTATAAATAAAAAATAAACCGAATTCTGATACTGTAAAGTTACGTAGCTCAACAGCTACAGCTAGGCTGGATTAGCTTTCTTGTTCATTGATTAAAAACATGGTATGTACGGATAAATATGTTATTATACATTTCTACGCTATTGCTGATGCGTGAACAATGTTTCCCACCTCTGTATCGTTCATCCTTTTTCTGGACCAAATTACTGCTGCACAAAATACCATCATGACTATTGTTAAGTGGCTTGACTGGTACCAGGTAAGATGGCGGAGCTATTGAGACGTCAGATAGAACTTTATGTTCCATCTATGCTTTATATCTATGGATACTTCGCGGTTTACTTTTGTGAAACGTGGAATGTTAGCCTTCTGGCTAGCTAGCCTTAACGTTACTGAACTGTCAATACTGTTGCCTGTTATGTGAATGCTCTCAACGAAAACTTCTGAAATTAAACTGAGTTATAAGTATAGTTATGTTATTCAAAGTATGATGTTAAAAAAAAGTGAATAATGCATGTTTTTATGTCATGCATGCTTTTTTCTTATTAGCAATTCGAGCTGATTATTTGTAAGATCCAAATCCTATCTATTTCACTCAACGGCCTTTATGGCATGTGGCCTTTGTGCCCTAATATCTATTATATATAGCTTGTTTGCTTATGACGTCACGTAACTGTATAGATGTGGCGCGAAATGCACATGGAGGGCGGGAAGCAATTTTCTACATAGGAAGCACTCTCACAAATTCAAAATGCCTATGTTTTGCATTGTTTACGGTTGCTCAAATCGATCAAACCGAGATACCACAAGGAGCTTTTATCATGTACCAAAAGTTGTTGTTCATAAGGGGGAAAAATGCAAGAAATTGACCGAAAAACTCAAACGTGCTTTTGCCGTTGGGAGGAGCCGAGTCGGATAATGCTCGTGTGTGCAGTGACCACTTTGTCAAAGGTAAGTCAATACAACTTGTGTTATTGTGGCTATGTTCATGTGGGGTAATTGTTTTTTCTTTTCTTTGAGTTTGTACCCCTGTAACTGAACAAAAACACATAACTTTAGCAAAGCTAACTACAAAGTGTTTTGCAGGGTGCAGCCTTATTGCTACGGTGTTGCTCTCTAGAAGTCCAGAAACACGTAGAAGGTGCAAAGGCCTTGCTGGATCTCCATGAGAAACCAAAGCCAGAGGGTTCTCAGCTGAGAATGAGAAACCAAAGCTGGCTTTGGGTTCTCAGCTGAGAACCCAAAGCCAGAGGACAACACAGAGATGTTACATGATCGACAGGGTAAAGTCATTGTATTAGTAAGTGTTGCCAGTATTATAGTTGTACTGTATAAGGCAGACATGATTCTGACAACACATAATGAATGTAAACTTTGACTTCGGCTTACAGAACAGAAATTCTATATGAACTCACCTGGTTAAAACAAGTGCATAATAAAAAATGTGATTCTGCAAATTGGACCAGATAACTTGAACCTTTGTATGAATGTTGACAACTAAGAAGTAGAACTAGACAACAATTCATATAATTCATAATTTGGAGAGTAATTTGAATAAGTAATCCCTCTCCCTACTGCCATACAGTACAACGGCGTAGGTTTGTATTGTATGTTGGGGGGGGGGTCTCTTACTCCGTCTCTTACTCCACTGTTTCTAGAGTTACAACGTCTCTTACTCCACTGTTTCTAGAGTTACAACGTCTCTTGCTCCACTGTTTCTAGAGTTACAACATCTCTTACTCCACTGTTTCTAGAGTTACAACGTCTCTTACTCCACTGTTTCTAGAGTTTGGCACAAGTTAATTGGCAAACTTCATGAAAGATTGGAGTTTTTAATTGTGTGGCCAGAGCGGCATGTACTTCAAGCCACAATGCCAATGGCATTCAGGCAAGCATTTGGATGTGGAGTTGCTGTGATCATATACTGTTTTGAAGTATTTTTTGAAAGACCTAATTTGCTTGCTAGAGGACAAACTTGGTCAAACTATAAGCATCACCACATTGAAGTTTCTGATCGGTGTTGCTGCCCAATGGTATGTCTCTTACATATCTCCTGCTTGGGGAGGAAGAGTTAGTGATAAGCAGATTGCTGAAGAGAGTGATCTCCTAAAAAACCTGTTACCTGGAGATATTGTTCTGGCAGACCGTGGGTTTAATGTTGGGGTTAGTGTAGGATTCTACTTTGCTTCACTATAGATACCTGCATTAACTAAGGGGAAAAGACAGTTTTCAGCATACGAGGTGGAATAAACTAGAAAAATAGCTAATGTGCATATTCAGGTCGAAAGGGTTATTGGATTAGTTAGAAAGAAATATCAGATTCTGCAAAGTAGGGCCATGCCCATTGAAAACATGGCAACAAAACCAGGTGAGTCACTGACATTGATAAGATTGGAGTTATTTGCTGTGCCTTGTCAAATTTATCAGAGCCCCCTGGTCCCACTGGAGTAAGAAATTACAATAATTAGAGGAACATGGCATATAAAAGGGTCATGGTTGGTAAAAGTAATGCTCCACCAAGTGGTTGATTTGTAATTTCAATGTAAAAAGCAACCAATCCAATAGTAGTGTACACTAGTAATAGTAGTGCAAACTAATGCAATAATTGACAAAAGCTATGAAATAATTAACTTCTGATTATTAGGAATGATATGACTGTCTAAAAAACATGCTCAGCTGAGCTGTTGCGATTGATTTCATAATGTATAAAAAAATTAATTGACAGTTATGAAATTAAAAAACTTTGGATGTTAATGATAAATGATATAAAATGTGGGTAAACTTACAGAATAATAGCTTAACAATACATTGAATTTTGGATATAACCTAGGGGCTAAATTCAATCAAAAGGTTCTGAGGTACCAGCAAAGTTTCCCACATAGAAATAAATACCAAATTAGCTGTAATCAGTTAGGTTAGACGAAGGACAGTTGATCTTGCCCTTCACAAATCCAAATCAGCACAAACACAAGATACAAAAGAGCAAGGCTCTGCCATACGCCACATTAGCATTGTTTGAATTTAGCACTAGGTCTTAAAAGTTCGGACTTTAATGACATTTAATACAATTTACCAAGTGTACACTGTTTTAGTTCTTGTAAATAAGAAACCACTAATACCTTTTGTTGTATAATTTAAACTTCTCATTGTTATTTAATCTTCTCAAACATCTGATTGGCAAAGAGATTCAGTGTTTTTCCATTTGCAAAATATGACTGAATCAAGTGCCTGAGCTGATGTGAGCTAGTGTCCTTTAGTCATACTGTATTACATGTCAACATGTTATTTTGTAACTTCGTGGCCCAACACTTCTGGAAGGAAATCATTTCTGAAAAAAAGCTCAACTTGGGGAATCACACCATCCCAAAAGTCCATATCAGGTATAATTCTTTCAACAAGAATGTCATTGACACTCGCAGCATCCAGAATGTGAAGCTGTGCCTGGATTTGGAAGTAGTAAGCACGGCTCCTGTCCGGTGTAACATCATCCCCATATTTGATAAGGCAGAATCCCTTGTCTCCAGCACACAGGCACAGATTAACTTTGTTTTGCTTGCAGTGTGTGCACTAAAATTCACAGTGAAAAGAACGTAAACAACTAACGTGGTTAATTTTGTCTGACTTCATTTAATTCTTACATAAAGTCAGGTATTTCTTACGTGACATGTTTCGACTACCAAGCCTGCAGTCTTCAACAGAGGTGTTGCTGAAGCTTCCTGTCAGCTGATTGTGGACATGGTCGACCTACTGGTTACCATATAAATCAGTTGACAGGAAGCTTCAGCAACATTTCTGATGAAGACTGCAGGCATGGAGTCAGAAAATATAAAGTAAAAAAAGTTTGTGCTCGTTACGTCCCGCCAATCGGCAGTTCCTGAATGCAATACTCTTCCATCCAGTTCCGGAGCGTAGCGCCTTCAACGCCTAGGCAAGAGGAGGGAGGCAATAGGAATCATTGACGTAGATCATCATTAGCCAAGTTCCAAACAGTAGGCTCTGCTCGAAACCTCGTCTCAATACTCCCAGCACGACCTCTCCGCTGGCATGTCTCACTTCTCTGTCCTGTGGTTCCCCCTTTCCAAAAATAAAAAATAAATAAAAAAAAGAAGTCCTGCAGGTCTCTTTATATCCCTGTTGGGGGCATCCCCCTCTTGGTTGATGTGAATGGGAGAAAAGTCAAGTGATCTATTGGCAGGACGCAGCTGTACTCAATTAGTGTCCAGTTCAACATATTGGTGTTAACATCTGTCCAATCACTGCACTCATAACACTGCAAAAATACTCAGCTATAAGCACTGCAAGCAGAGGCGTTGCTAGGATCACAATACATTCGGTTCAGCTCCGGCAGGGATGTCGCTGTTTTTACGATGTAAATAACGCAGTGGGTGCTGTATATGGGTCACAATGCCTAAGACTTGCAGTGTGTTTGCATACCTTTGTTTTTCATGTTTTGTGAGGTGATCTAAACACTCATGGGCTGTAAAAGTAAAAAATTTGACCGGCTTGTGCAGTAGCTCCATAGAATTCCCAGTGTTAGCCGCCATATTTCAACAATGTTTTGCCCGCCAGGCTGTCAGAGCAACCACGTGACTGAAAACTATGAATAGTTACTGACTGTACATCAAACCATCCAAGACTTTTGTCACAACGAAATTGTTGTGTTGTCTCTTTTTTTGTCAACTAAAATGAAAAATAGATTTTGTTTAGTTATTGTCTTTTCTGGATCTATTTAGTCAATTATCATCTCGTCATCAATTTTTGTCAGTATTTTTGTTGATGAAATTTTGCACTGATAGCTTTCTTCCTGCATTCTTGATACAGTTCTTTCTAAGAGTTAACATTTTTTGAATCACTCCCTCCTTTGGAAGTAATTTTAAATGCAAATTAGGTGTAAAGCTCAAGTGTTTACTTGAAACAATCGTTTTTAAAATCATTAAACAGGAATTAAGTTTACTTTACTTTGTATTAACTACATGGTCCCACTTGGAAAATTGTGATCAACAGGTTTAGGATTATGGGTAATTGCATGAATGCATATTTGCACATTTTTATACAAACTTCTCAAAAAGGAAAATAAGCAGTGTTCAGGATTTATTCACTGTTACTGTCACATAACAATTCCATTTATTCAATACTCAGTAATAAGTCAGTTTGCCTTGTCTCATTTTCTAGAAACTGCTTGAGGTGGCTTGGGCACCTGTGAGCTCAAGGTATAAGGCCATACTGTCAGCATGTAACGATTCTAATCTAGAATTCCAAGTTGAAATAGCAATGTAATAACCAGAACGAGATTCTGAAAACATCTGTCCTGACTTCACTGATTTGCTGACTGAACAGGGGGTTAACCAAATTTGGGGAGTAAAAGGGGGTAAAGGTAAAAAAAAGTTAAGGCAAATACAGTGAAATAACTGACAAATGTATAGGCCACAATTAAGTACATAATTCTCTGTAGTAATCTGACATATTTACTTACTTTGTGACACTTGCAGCCCTCACACAGTAGCCCTCACACAAAGCAGACACTCACACGTAAATCAGCTAAGTATCCACAGGTGTTAGTGAGCAATGTATCGATAGATTTCTAAGCACTTACAAGTACATTCACAGTCCTCAGTGCCTGGATGAAGTAACATTTTCTGCTGTTGCTGGGTGTGTTGGTTGTACATGGTGTTCTCTGCGGTCCCAGGTACATACTTTCATGTTCGGTCGCAAGTAGTAATGAGTAAAACTTATGTTTTAATGTGAATTCAGGTTGTTTTTTCAGTGTTTGAAGTATGAATCGGAAACAGAGCATTTCATTCTCAAATCATTGTACATTTAAAGTTCTGTAATATAAATTGTATGTTTACTTGAGCTAATCCTGTCTCTTTTGGTGATCAATGAACACACTCTGCAGGGAACCTCGCCTACACCTAGACCAAGGTGCAGTCTTAAGGTCCTCTTTAAACAGAAGGTGGATTTGTCAAGTCTACTTCGTGGATCCTTATGGTTAGGTTACCACATCTGTAATGTTGCAAGAATGTATGGGTCAATTTGACCACCAGAGGGAGATTGGTTTATTTAAAACCCATGGTAAGTGGATGTTAATACATTAAAAAAAAGGTTCTCGATAATGACATAATTATGCTTTGACACAAATATACCTTTACTTTCACTCAGGATAATGTCATTTATTTATGGAGAAAAATCAACTGCAATCCCTGATTGTTCAGTCCCATCATGTCTTTTAGGTTACAACTAAGCATATATACAACTAGTAAACACTATTCTTTAGGTCCCAAAATTTGGATAATTTCAAAATTAGTTCTGTTCTAGAACATTCTGTTATAGAACGTGTTCCTACATTACCAATACCTTAGGATTTGGTTAGATGATGATAGATATTGGGCATGAAAAGTAACTGAATTAAGCTTGACACAATGTATGAGAGTACTAACTATCTCTGTACCAAGGACACTAAGTAGGAAATGTGATGCCCCATTGCTGATGGGTCCCAAACAACCTGTCCATACCACCTGCTAGGAACTGTGTATGTGATTGTCATAGGACTCTCTGAATAGATCCTTGGACCATAGGTTGGAACATACCATACAAGGCTATTTTGTAGGATAAATCTTACTTATAATAGTCAAAAAATGACAACATGTCGTATAAAACACACATTACATGTATGATTTGCAGTGCCCTTAAGTTAGAAGCCCTGGTGCCTCTGAGGCCGATTAACTGTCTAATAAATGACCATTGGCCAATATGATTGCTTTTCCTAATGTGTGCATGTTTTTTGTCTGTGAATTTTGTATGTTTTTATTGCTGTAATACAATGCTCAACTGTAAAAGAGGCCTAGGTCTTGGTTTGATTCCCTTGTACAAATAAAGGTAAAATAAAAATAAAACAAGAAACACCTGTCAAGCCAATTGTCTCAATTCATTTGGTCCCCGGAAATGCAGGGCATACTCATAAAAAGTTTGTCAGTTGCAATGTTGAAAGCACAAACTCACTGAGAATTGATATTTTCGCCTCATAATAATACTTGAAAGTAAAGAAATGATTCACTCTCTACATAATTACTGAGTCCACACTGTGTGTAGTGCCCCTAGCATTGTGACAGTTTCTCTCAAGTTGACCTTATTAGAATAGTTGGAACCAATCCATTTCAGACAAACGCTTCAAACAAAAACAGACAAGTATGGACCTAATGAGTATTTTAATCATCTATACCTATCTAAAAATGTGGATCAGGACAAATGACACATCTTACAGCGTGGGCTAAATTTTAACAAGAACAAAACCAGTTTCAGTATTGTATCTGTCGCTTGTAAGCCGCCAACTATATCATAATTCTCTCTATCTCATGTCCATCTTTACTTTCACCTTTCCCCTTCTGGGTCAGAGGGAGTTTATCATCAGGATGACAAAGGACTGCCAAACGCTAGAAAAAACAAAGAGATAATATTACATTGAATTTATGAACCCTGGGATGGTTTCTTCATTTTATTTACCCTCAATCACAATTTTGATGTGGTTAATGACATTAATCAACTGTCTCACCAATATTGCATTTTGTTTTTGTTAACAGTTTTCTGTATTTTGGTTTTGTATTTTATTGTGTAAAATTGTTGTTTACTAATGATTTTTACTAATGTTTCTTCCACCAGATATCAAGTTCTGTTTTTTCCAAGTCAATTCTAATTGCAGGTAGAAAACATGATTTTCAATTTTCTAATAAGCATTTTTGTTACTTTTTGACAATTTAAATTAAAAAATCACTGTAAGCTACTTTCTTATCTAGAAGTGTTTTGATACTGAGATACACAAAATGCTACCCTGGACCATACTTTTTTTTTTAAATAAGTAACATTCTTGAAACGGAATTGAAGCAGTTTTACTCTCAATAATGCTGTGTTTCTACATAGCTACTCAATGCTTTTTACATAGTAACTCACCATCACACAAAAAACGTTTAAATATCACCTCTGGAATACAAATTCTCTGAGTCCAATCTTCTCTGTCATATACATTTATTGGTATGCAAGTGTGAGTTTGATGTGAGTTGTGTAGCTGATGTTGTACTGACCTGCTTAAGGCTGCCTGTGCCAAGACAGATTCTGCCAATCCCCCAGAGTGGCACCAGGAGGATAGAGGAAAGGGCCATGGCCCAGCCTAGTTTATATGCCCAATCTGGGTAAACATACCAGTGGTTAAACTTGAGGGGCTTGTAGTCCACCATGTGTAAGATGAAGGAACCCTGGGAAGAAATTAATTAAAAGCAAAGCTCCCAATTAGTAAGGCCTGGTTTCAGTCTGTAGTGTGGAAGATCAAGATAGGCAATGTGCTTGGGTTTGCTGAGACTACATTCAGGCAAATACTGCATATATTGGCTCAATCTGAAACTTTTATTTTTAAATCATTCTATAATGCAAATCTTCTGTGCTATGGTTTCCATCCATGTTCCACATTACAAGCATGAATACCACCAATCTGACTTACCAAAGACACCAGAGGGGTAAAGTAACGCCAGCACAATCTGAAGAGGACACACGGTTGTTGTGAGGTCATGTCTTTAATGGCATTCTCCATTTGATCTGCCCCTGGTGATAGACGTCAGGGAAACAAGTAGAGGACAGCTATTTACATACCAAATTAGTAACCTATAACAAGTGTGTGGTTCTGTAGAGTGTAGTGGAGCTTTACCACCACAACAATTCCAGTGCTTGAGACAAAGTCTCACTCATTTAGAACTATTTCCATCACCAAGACTGGGCACACAAAAAAATAACGGACAGGGCACATGATTTGCACTTACCAAAGATCCACCCCACGGCCAGTGACTCAAATACAGCCACAAAGAGGACACATGCTCCGCTGCAGCCATAGTAATCAATGAGCTGGAACACGAAGATCCCTCCCTGTAAGAACCAAACACATAGGTCCGGTTTCCCAAAACCGATCGAATATAATCTAACACATTTTAATGGTGCATAATTTATAACCACTGAAGATGTGCCTATCCCGAAACACAATGCTGACCCGAAATGAGTTTATGTTCGAAAAACCACAAATATCACTGTGATTTTTTGTAACAATGGCTTTGAGAACCAGCTAACAATGTTCACATGAATATTGCAACAAATAACTCATTTTTTGGGCAAACTGGGCCTGTTCAGTGTCCAAATATGTTGAGAAATTTCATATTAAGCTGTGGAAATGCAGTCACCCGGCAGAGCATATGGAAGAACACAATATAATTACAACAGGTTGTCAGCGAAGTCAATGCTGTAGTCCTAGCCACATGTCCATATAAAAATTGTTGTGGAACGTTCTGTTAGGATTCGGGTTATCTGGGCCTGGACTCTAGCACACTGAGGGCACAACTTCAGAAAAACTGTCGAAACAGTGGATTAGGAAGCTAATTTAGTGTTTTACCTCCGTGATGAGAGACAGTTGCAAGAGGAAACAACAGAGACAGAAGAATAAGACAAATGCCTCTCGATATCTCGGTCTTCGGAGAGTAACAGGAAACAAGTCTGTGAAAGAGGTTATCACGCCCTCCATTAGGACGAACTGAGAAAGAAGAAGAAAGACAAAAGACATCAGTGAAACCAAAATGTGAACACAGCATATTTTGGTTAGATTTTCACATAATCACACAACTAATCATGTTTCATTTTTGTGAAGTTATTTGTAGAGTAACCTGAGGATACATTTTGTATTTCTAGGTATGGTAATTAACCTGCGTGTCTATTCCCAGTAGAAGAAGCATGACAAAGAAGCAGACAGTCCAGAGCTGAGGCAAGGGCATCATGGCTGCTGCTTGGGGGAAGGCGATGAATGCCAAGCCAGGACCTAGGAACAACACTAGACTTCAGCAATATTTCTTTGTGCAAGCATGCTTGTGCTGTCTCATTCTTGTTAGTGTTAGAAAGCCTACAGATGCTTGCACACAAAATAAATGTAATTTGTACAACATCTAAAGATCGGCATCACTGTTAAGAGTGTTGCTGTTTCAAAAAGTAGTATTTGGGTAATAATTTAGCCTTCATGTGTTATATGTGCACGTGCAACTGTTGAACAATCATGTTGTACACAAAAGTCATATTTGCCATGTTGTGCGTAACACCGTTGTCTGTTGCAAACCTAAGCACAACACACTTTTTTAGATTACATTTCAGGTGTGATTTAGGGTTGGTGTTAAAAGGGGCTTTTTGCAACTCGAGCAAGCCAGGCACAACGCACACAGCTCATTGTGCACTCTCGCCTTTCCACCTGTAAAATATAATGATCAACTGTAATATCTTATTACTTCTGAGGCTCAAGCAAAAAAGTCTGCATAAACATTTACAAACAAAGTCGATCAAATGGCAGGATTAGCCTACATGATGCACGTACATAGCAGGCCAGGAAGTATTTCAAAATATGGCACATTTAGTCCTTTAGTCCTTTCATTAGGTCACCCGAACGTAAATGGTT
Source organism: Esox masquinongy (assembly GCA_016801175.1). Lineage (NCBI taxonomy): Eukaryota > Metazoa > Chordata > Actinopteri > Esociformes > Esocidae > Esox > Esox masquinongy. Next base: position 11,319 of record JACXGI010011827.1, on the reverse strand, counting down.
CAAAATATGATGGTGACTGGTATCATCAATCTTATTCCATAATGGGCATTTGGACTTGTAGCATAGTACATGGAGGGAGTTATACACCTTCCTGTCTAACGAACAACACCCACTATCGATAGTCTTGACTACTTGGTGACAAAAAAATGTTTTCATTGACTGGAGGTGACGCTATGCTTTGTTTTTATTAAAACTAAACTAAATTAGATATTTTATGTTTGTAAATACAAGGTTTACAAGAACAAAAAGAATATCTCATGTTCAATGTGCATATGGGCACACTGCATCATTGTGGGATAACCTGCACTTCTGCTGTCAATATTTGTGACAAAACCAAATTTTTAGGCTAAAACCAGATTTTGGTTAGTCTTCAATATGCACACCAGGCTACCTTTAAAAGCAATGAGACATTTTAGTTTTAAGGTCACACCTCAGATAATGCAAATAAATTACCAATCCCTCAATTGCACTGGCTTAACGCCAGCAGAAAACGGAGCCTTCTCCACCAGGAGGTGTAGGACATTAGGGCAAAAAAAGCTGTAAAAGAAGGTAATGAGCACAATACCTGACTCTGCCACCATGGCGACAGAAACACCCTGGTTATGTGCCATGAATCCCAGCACTGAGAAGACTGCAAAACCAGCCACAAAACTGGTACAACCATTCAGCAGACACAACCAAAAGCTGTCTCTGAATAGAAATACAATTTGTCAAAGTAAATACATTTTTAAAATGAAAAACATCCGTTTGAGCATACTTTTTTTGCAGGCTGTTTTAACTTACTATAAATTCATTAAATGTTAGATATCAACAATTATATTTTTTTACATAAATATGTTACAACCACTTTGTATTAGGCAAACAAAACAAAAAATAAAGTCTTACTTGTAACAGTTATTGTTGTATTTATTGAAGCTTCCCAGAACTGTTTGACTGCCCCGTCCAACACAATAGGAAAAAAACACTTGAGTTCCTGCTTCCATCCAGACCTGGTTGGCCAGAGATTCATGAGCATGTAGAAATTCAACAGCACAAAATAAAGAAGAAGAATGCAAAGACTTAACACTGTTACACTACTACGACGATAAGAAAAACTTACGTGGCATAATTATTGTCAATTAAAATGTGCAGTTGTTTACCTGGGGGTCGGCAAGGCGGATAGGGTCTGGATACAGATAATACTGAACTCCCTCCCAAGCTCCAGGTAAAGTCAACCCTCTCACCAACAACACCAAGAGCATCAGATAGGGAAAAGTGGCGGTGAAATACACTACCTAATGAAAGGATGACAGTAAAAAAGCTAGTTTTTGCAAACACTTTACTACCACAATTAGCACAAATAACCAATAACTAATCAGATTTGTTAGTTTATATAATATTTACTAGTGTAATCATGTATAGCAGTAAAAACTATTTGACAGACCTTTCCTGAGTACCTTATTCCTTTCCAGATACAGAAATAGCAGACTGCCCAACAGGCAAGAAGACAGAGCATCAGCTCCCATCTTACACTGCCCACCTCATCAATGCCTCCAGAGATTGCCAACACACGAAGCCTGTAGGGGCAACAGAAGAGTATTACACCTGGTGTTAAATATGCTATATACTATAAATTTGTCATATAGCATGAAGGCTGTGGATTTCAAGGCAAAGGTCTAATCTGATTCCTGCCCATGTACTGCTTTATAATGGGTTAAAATCTATCTCACTGCTCTTTCAGCAAAAACTTCCCACTATCTTTCCCACTTTAATTTTTTTGCAAATTTAATTGGCATTTAAAAACACTTGTAGTAATCGAAAACAATTTAAATACCTTTATGAACAATACAATTAAGTCACCAAACCAACTTCCTTTCAAATGTTTAGGCTATCAAATAAATATTTTTTTCTTTCACAGCTTTAGGTTCAAATGATCTCAGATGAACACTACTAAAGCCTTATTACATTAGTTTTGTGCGTTAGTTTTCTACGGGAAGCCACACAAAATACTGAGAGAAAAAAACAATGTTTACTTTTCATTATTTGAATTTTTAGCTGTGTTTACTTCAATGTTATATAGTGTTGATGTTCAGATAAATGTCTTAATGTTCTCAGCTGGTGCCTTTTGCAAAACATTTGCTACATTTGCAAATTTTAATGTATGAATGAACCCACTAAAAGATGAAAGGTTCAAATGTTTTAGGCTATCCCAACTAAAAATTCTGATGTTTTCATTTACATCAATTTGCACAAGTTGCATAAAATAATCCAAACAGACTTCCAAGAAAGTGTTTTTATAGTACAGTATGGTTAAGCTGCTGAGTTTGCATGCAGAAGAGTTACCACTTCCACACAGAAGAATACAGCACACCCTATGAACTTGGTTGAAGGGGGTTACGACGACAACATATACAGGATATTTTATTTCTTGCTTTGTGTAAGGCATGGTACTTACTCCCAGAACTCAACAGCAGCAGAAGTAGTGTTGATTATTGATGTCCAGTTGGCTGTTTGGTTTGGTGAAGTGAAATCCACACATTGATCTAATAAATTAAATAATTTAAGTCCACATTTTTTTCTCCCAACCACATATGTTCCCAACTTTGTGTATCATTGTTTTCATATGAACTGAACTTGTGTTTTACCACCATACAGAGAATCTAGGTGTGCTCACCTGTGTTCCAAGTGTTGCCACAGCTGGCCCAGGGTAGCTGAGAACTGAAAGAGAACACCAGGTAGAAGAGAGTCCAGGCCAGGATCACAAGGTAAATAATAGAGTCATAAATCAGGATGAGCAGCTCTGCCCTGCCCACACCTAGAGAGAATTGACAGGTAAAATAAGGTGGAACATATAAGGGGAAATCAAAAAGAACAAAGCATTCAGTACCGTTGTATTTTATATTGTATTATTGTTATTTTACCAGATAAGCATGCAAAGAACATATTCTTATTTACAGCAATGCACTGGAGCAATCAGATTTAACTGTCTTGCTCAGGGACAGAATGACAGGATTTTTCCACCTTTTATGTTTAAGAATTAGAACCAGCCACCTTTAGTTTACTGGCCCAACAGTCTTGACCACTATGTTACCCTGCTCTTATTCCAGATGCGTATCAACCACGTCCAGTCTAAAATCTAAAAATAATTGGATGCTTATTTCGCAACACAGTGTCCTTTAGTCATGCTGGAAATCATGCTCTTCTTGTGAAAAGTGCCAGTTCTGGAGATGTAATTTACAGGTCTGTGCTAACAATCACCTCATTAAGTTAGACATAGTTCAAGGAGTGACAGTTGGGAAGAAAAAGCTAGCAAGCTAACCCCAGCTAGCCAAGTTAGCTAACATCAGCTAGTTATCACCAGGCTAATTCAATTGAGAATACACAACTTCTAACTGCCATTTCTAATCTCAAAATCCATTAAATAAATAGCAAGCCCTGTTTGGTGTTGTACATCCTTTCATTTTGGTTATATTTTCAATTGATTAGTCAAATATTTCCTAAAGTACTGCTTAAAGTTAATCTCATGCCTCTTTGATCACATTGTGTTTGGACATGCAAAACATGACAATTCACTTGGAATTTTATGACAAACCTGGAAAATGGTCAATTTGTCACATCCCTGGTGTTTACTGCAGTGACTAATAAGACTAATACGTATACACTTTCCTACATTGCTATATAGCATATCCACAAATGCCTTGGAATGTTCTTGGATTGTATTTGAAAATATTTTAATATGATTTCAATGTTGTTAAAATGGTGTAAGTTCCACTTTAAATCTTAAATATTGAGAAAGTTGTGAAAAGAATAATGCAGTGTGAAAAGGCCTAAAGGGTATATAACCTGTATATACTAGGGTACAAAAGTTTTGGGGTCACTTAAGGCTTTTTCACACTGCATTGCCCCAGGCTAAGACTGGCCCTGTGTTAGCTTAGCCTATTCAGACTCATTTCATGCATGTGTTCATGGAAAACAAGGACATTTCTAAGTAAACCCAAACTTTTGAATGTGTGTGTATACCTGTATGTATATATGAATGTATGTAACAACTTTATATCCTTTACAGGGTAGTTCAGTGAAATGTGATTTTGGTTTCTTTTACTGTAGAAGTCTTTTGATAAAGAAAAAGCAAGGGTTCCTTACAGGGTAAGGTAACAAATGTGTTCTTTTATAATTTGGTTGCATGAAGACAGTAGACTGAAAAAGTGTGGAAATAGCTCACCTTCAGCAAGCGGACATAAGCTCCTCCAAGAGGTTACGATGCCTTGTTGGGTGTACTGACCAATTGATGTTTCCAGGAGGAATAGAGGAAGACCACATAGCACAACATACAGCAGGTAGGGAACAAGGAAGGCACCTAATAACAGACACATATGTTGTGGGCAAAAAATTAAGGGAATACAATCATCACAGTACAACACCAAGTCACTTAAACTTCAGGAATATCAATCAGTCCAGTTAGGAAGCATAAGCGATTGTGAATCAGTGTCACCTGTTTTGGTGCAAATGAAAGTGACAACAGGTGCACTGGAGAGGCAACAGCAAGACAACCCCCAAAAAGGGAATGATTTGCAGGTGGTGGCCACAGACAATTGCCATTTCCTTATCCTTCCTGAATGATTCTTCCCTAGTTTTGCGTTTTGCTAGTGTCCCTGTCACTACTGGTAGCCTGAGGTGGTACCTGCAGCCCATTCAGGTTGCATAGGTTGTCCAGATCCTCCAGGATGGCACATCCATACGTGCTGTCGCAAGAAGGTTTGCCGTGTCCCAGTACAGTCTCAAGAGCATGGAGGAGATACCAGGAGATGGGCCGTTACACGAGGAGAGCTGGACATGGCCATAGAAGGCCATGTCAACCCAGCAGCAGGACCGGTATGCAAGGAGGAACAGCAGCACTGCCAGAGCCCTACACAATGACCTCGAGCGGGCTACTGGTGTGCATGTTTCTGACCAAACTGTCAAAAACAGACTCCATGAGGGTGGAATGAGGAGTCCTCTAGTGGACCTGTGTTCACGGCCCATCACCGTGCAGCTCGATTGGCATTCGCCACAGAACACCAGAATTGGCAGGTCTGGCATTGGCACTCCGTTCTCTTCACAGATGAGAGCAGGTTCACACTGAGCACATGTGACAGACGTGAAAGAGTCTGGAGACGCCATGGTGAATGTTATGCTGCCTGCAACATCATCCAGCATGACAGGTTTGGTGGTGGGTCAGTGATGGTCTGGGGAGGCATATCCTTGAAGGGTCGCACAGACCTCCACGTGCTAACCAACGGTACCCTGACTGCTGTTAGATACAGTGATGAAATCCTCAGACCCATCGTCAAACCTTACGCTGGTGCAGTGGGCCCTGGGTTCCTCCTGGTGCAGGACAATGCCCAGCCTCATGTGGCCAGAGTGTGTAGGCAGTAACTGGATGATGAAGGCATTGATGCCATTGACCAGCCCTCACGTTCCCCAAACCTGAATCAAATTGAGAACCTCTGGGACGTTATGTATCGGTGCATCCGATGCCGCCAAGTAGCACCACAGACTGTCCAGGAGTCAGTCTGTGTCCTCACTGATGCCCTGATCCAGGTCTGAGGGGAGATCCCCCAGGACACCATCCGCCGTCTCATCAGGAGCATGCCCAGATGTTGTCGGAAGTGCATACAGGCACATGGGGGCCTTACAAAAACTGAGTCACATTATGAGTTGCCGTGATGAAATTCACACAAGTTGGAACAGCCTGTGATTTCAATTGTTTACTTAGATTTTCGGTGTGACTGTGAATCCAGCTCTCAATCGGTTGGTGATTTTGGTTTCCATTGACCATTGTTACGTCATTTTGGTCTCAACGAATTACACAATGTACAATAAAGATTTTGATCTTTTTTATCGGGTCTCGATAAACATATTTCGTTTATCGAGACCCGATGTGTGTTTCCTTAATTTTTTGAGCAGTGTATACAGTAAAGTGTATTAGAGAAACAAAAATAAAATGTACTGTGTATATGTGTCCTTCCTATAAAAGTTAAAAAATGTCTTATCGGGCCATACCTCCATCTACTACATCAACATACTATAAGCCTAGAGTATATATCCTTTATCATGCAGGTGCTAGTGTAACACTGACAGTATATGATGGTAAGTAATCAAACAAATCTTGTTTCTCACAAGTGTCCATTAAGAGATTGTGAATGATAAATGATTGTAATACATCAATTAATATACATAACCAAAAGTTGGGAATTGACAGTACTGCATTTGCCTTCATTGCATCTATACATTCCACTTGTAATATACATATACTTAATACTTGTACATTTTCTGGCCTCTTCTATTTGCACTTCTGGTTAGATGCTAACTGCATTTTGTTGTACTTTATTTGTTCAGTGACAAATAAAGTTGAATCTAATCTAAATTTGCAGTTAAGATACATTAACTTCACACCTATTTTAGATGCTTTCACTGACAACTTCTTTAATATATATTTTTGTGCACTGGTACATAGATCACAAATGACATCTTAAAAACGACAGGCTATACTAAATGCATATATCATGTGTCTTGCCATAGAGATTCAGCAATAATAGAATTACACTGATTGGCTCTAAGCTGCCACTTTGACTCTAAGCTGCCACTTTGAATTTGACTAAGAGATCAGCCATTTACAAGATCATTACAATTCATACATTAAAATTCATACATTACAATTCATACATTAAAATATTTGTCCCTAATTAGCCCAAGAGTCTTTCATAAAGGACATGTTTACTGCTGTCTTGTTTTATTCTGAATAGACGGGGGTATTTTTTTAATTCATATAAAGTGGTTGGATTAAAAACTGCTTTGTGACATTGTAACAGCTCTAAACAGTGGTATACTACAATAAATCCTAACTCACACACTAACTTATAGAATGGTCCATTTGGGAAAATCCTAAAATCACTTTACTCACCACCACCGTTCTTATAGCAGAGATAGGGGAACCTCCATACATTTCCCAGGCCGACTACATTACCACAGACTGTGAGTAGGAACTCTGTTTTAGTGCTCCACTGTTCCCTATTCCCTACCTCTCTTTCCATGTTCTTTGTCTTCTTTTGTCTTTTAGTATCTATCGATGTCTTCTAAAATACCAAATATCATGGTCAGCAACTAATTGTCATATCTAAATTTGATCATCTGGTTGCTACAGGATTCTGTTCCGGTTGTTGGATCCTACATCTGTATAAGCACACAATTATCTGCTGTTGATGCAAAAACGTTTTTGCTACAACCCAAGGATGGAGATTAGAAATGAAGCCGGATTCCTTATCCTGTTATCTTTCTGAACAATCATAATAGGACTAACCTGCTTAATTGCTTACACATAAGTTAAATCATTTTGAAATGTTTTTCCAAGTGTTTTTTTTTTAAACCCTGTGACCCAAGTTATACAGGACACAGATTTCTCAGAGGCGTGACAATCCAACCTTGAACTATCTCAAGCGGCTAAACATTGCTCTCTGTTCCCGAAGTGACTGATGTCTCACTGTTCTCATGTTGAAGTTGAAATTTCATTCAGATTAATATCACCCAACATCTGCATGCATAATTCAGAATTACTAAATAGTCTTCAAAATAAGAAGCATAATTCAGTTTTTGGCCAATTGCTTTCAAGACATTTATTCCTGTTTTGCCATTGAGGGCCTTTTAGCGCCTGGGGCTATTATGCCAAGCTCCACCCACTTTGCCAAGCACCAGAGCAGCAACCAACTGCAAACCACCCTGATGGAGGGCCGAGTATAGCCCACAGAATTCATTCCCATCACACAAGCGTTATGGACAGAATGGAGGAACACAAGTAAGCCTGTGACATTGGAAAATGAATATACCATTGGAGGGGGAAGCCTTCCTGGCAAAGACAGCAAGGGTGGTTTACAAATCCAGTGCCTTGCTGTTCACCTCACACCCCTGAGCCAGACTACAATTAATCATAGATCCTAATGAAGAGATGAGTCTTCAGTAAAGACTTAAGATCAAATTAATTGGCAGATCATCGGCATATGACACATTCTGTGTTGACACAGAATGTGCTTATCATTTATCCTATGCCCCTGCAACAATGCAGTAATTTGCTCTCACATGTTGCATACTGAATGCATGTAATCATAAGATGTCTTAAATGTGATAGTTTGATGCATGGCCTCAAGTCACCTCTCATGGCCAAGTGAAATAATAAATGACAGGTCTACAAAACCAATGGTGATGAACAACTTGTGAGGCTGTGAATTTCAAAATTATGTTTCTGCTGTGGAATGAACTTTGCCCAATAAGTGAATGATTTTCAACTCAAGTTTCACAATAAAACATGGAGGTGTGATAGAATCTTTAAAATGAATACAGTAACCATTTAATCCCACCGTAAAAACTAGTGACCAATTGGACTTAAAAGTACTTTACAGACTAAAGAAATTGGTTGTACTAATTAACAAGTAAGTCATATATTAGGTATATCAAAGTGTGTAGTATGAGTGTGTGTAAAAGAGCCATTTAATTCCCACAAGCATACCTTGTGGGAATTAAGACAAAGAAAACTATATTTGCCTCAGAAATGGGCAATTAACTGCACTGCACATTGTAGTCCAAAATAATGCTTCACAGAGTTCAAGTAACAGACACATCTCAACATCAACTGTTCAGAATAGACTGCCTGAATCAGGCTTTTATGGTTGAATTGCAGCGAAGAAACCACTACTGAAGGACACCAATAAGAAGAGTCTTGCTTGGAACAAGAAACATGACAAATGGACATTAGACTGGTGAAAATCTGTGCTATGATCTGATGAGTCAAAATTTAAGGGCTATTTGACTGAGGAGAGTAATGGGACTGCATCAGATGGCCTGGCCTTCACAATCCCCCAACTTCAACTCAACTGAGATGGTTTTGGATGGGTTGGACCGCATTGTGAAGGAAAAGCAGCCAACAAGTGCTCAGCATATGTGGGAACACCTTCAAGACTGTTGGAAAAGCATTCATTGTGACTACCTCATGAAGCTGGTTGAAAGGATACCAAGAGTGTGTAAAGCAATCATCAAGGCGAACGGTGGTGTCTACAAAGAGTCTAAACTATAATTTTGACTTGTACTATGTATTTTGACAGTTTTTTGGTTACTACATGATTCCACATCTGTTTTTTCATAGTTTTTATGTCTTCATTATTATACTAAAATGTGGAAAATTGTAAATCTAAAGAAATGACTTGCATTTAGTGTACCTTACTACAACATAAGTGGTTCCAAAATAATACACTAAGTATACTGCTTTTTTGGCTTGGGTACTTTCAGAATTGTTTTTGTAAGAAACTGCTACTCCAGGGGATTAATGGTTAGCAATGTTTTTTCGTTAGTCATACTGTATCTCTCCTTCAGCATGTCACTGTCAAATGGGAAAACCAAGGGCAGTCCATTGATTTACTTGGTCATAAGGGCCTTAATGGGACTGACAACTGGTAAAATATGCGTTTTGTCAGGATGAGGCTGTGCAATTTGGGAAGCTAATATATTGATAAATATGATGAGCATACATAAAAACATAATTAGCTTACAACTATGCAAGTAAGAGACAACTGGGATAATTGTATAACTTGCCCTAGTGTAGTCCAGGGAAAAGACTGAAACATACTTTTGCTGTACCCTGTGGGAAGGAGGGCAAAGACATTCTTTCCTCTAGTAAATGTCTTTAGAACAGTAATTAGTTCTTTCTTTAGTTGTAAAAGTTTCCTCAAAGTCCATTTCCTAATGTATATTAGGTTCTGTACTGAAATCAATGTTAATTAATAAAAAAAAATCAGTTATGTACTGTCTTATATTTGTAATTATTTTAGAACAATTTGCAGATTGATCATTTTTGGGGCAAACACCTAATAAATCCATTTTGATTTTGTGTTGCAACACAATAAAATTTCCTAAGTCCAAGTATAATATATAATTGACATAAAGGTGGCTTGCACAATTTCATTGATGAGCCAGGTATTAATCACGGGTACTTCAGGACTACCAGGGGTATACTACAAAGAAGGTTCAATGAGTTAGTCAACTACTGTTGATAAACAACTAGAAATAACTACTGATTTTCATGAGTTTTTTACATCCGTTTTTTTTGTGTAATTACATGCCCATTTCAAGCTGAAGTTTTCAAAAAACTGAAAAAAAAACAGTTTGAATATTTAGGCAAGTTAGCTGGTTTTCTTCAGGAAATTGCATTGTATATACATTAGTGTGAAGATGTTTTAGGCCCTCTGATGAAAAAGAAAACTTAGCAGTATGTGTTTATTTGTTCAAAAATATATTATATAGAAGTACACAAATAAACAAATAATAATACAATAAAGAGCCCTGAGATAAGGAAAATCATTATCCATAATTATTTAACATTGCTATTTTTCTAAATAAATAACCCACATAGCACTTACAATACACATAGCATAACTATTTAAACCCTTGACCAAGGCACCGCATGAAAAAGAACTGCAAAATCTAACAATATTAAAGATAATTAATTCAGTAATTTCTTGCTCAGAAATGCACCAAACTAGGAATGTCTGCCAGTAAGAATGTCAGCTAACGCCTCACATCTCTCACCTGGCCGTTTGATTTATCTGCCCAGGGTTCCAAGTAATATGCTTACCACATGAAATTCTTGCTCTTGAATAAAATAATAGACAAATTGAATGAAAACTAAATGCAGGGCTAACCCTTGAGATTTACGTATGTTACCTTGTCAAAGATTTCACTCAGCAATTACAGTCTAGCATTCCGTATTAATTTAGGATACTTTTTTAAAAGAAGAAAATTTATGCTGATGACACTGGCATGCAATAAATTTTAGTAAACACAATAAAAACATGCCCTTTTGTATTACTTTTAGGGAAAAGAAAACTCAGAGTCATGGGAAAACATGACACAGGACTGTTTGATGAGTGTTTGGTGTTGGAAACAGTAGAGAATGTATTGTTTTTCTGTGAAAGGTATGACGTAGATAGGGAGCGACTGTATGACAAGGCTGTGGAGGCTAAGCGGGAGTGGGACATGGGTGGTGTTGTTGGGGGTGGGAAAGGGAACGAAGTAGTTATAAAGGTGTTGTTTTCTTTTCCTAGGAATACAGGCCTTAATCTAAGCGCGATTGACGCGCGGGCGCGTCAATTGAAAATATTTTTGCTCACTGCTCCGTAACCGTAGAAGTTAGATGCTTCATTCTTCTTCCACATTAATAGGGTTATTTTTCTGCAAATAACAACGTCTCATTTGTGTACTTTCGTCAACCAGAAGCCCCACAATCGCGATCAGAAAATTTCTATTTGAGGCGTCCAA
>JACXGI010011826.1:0-24120 GCA_016801175.1 Esox masquinongy | reverse complement strand
ACTGACCAGAGACCACTGACCAGATTCCACTGACCAGACCCAACTGACCAGACCCCACTGACCAAAGACCACTGAATGTCTGGTCATATTTTATTAACAGGGCTGAATATTACATAGAGAAATGTATCAAAAGACATAGTAACCAGGATCTAAACTGAATGCCCTGTGAATGTTTCTGCAGTCATCACCAGAAGTAATGGGTATAGACCAAGACAAAGCTCAGGGACACTGAAAACTTGAGAGGTTTTCTTTGGTATTTTTCCAGTGACCTGAGAGGACTGGAAAGATGAGAGTGAAAGAGAGGCCTCTAGTGGCAGAAGTTATAATTACTGTATCATTACCAAGTGCCACTCAAAATAAACCCTGATATTATGCTGACATTCTATTTTCATATTTGGAACCTAACTCCATTGATTACAATACGCTCACCACAACGATTATTTTAAGGCTACCGCTGTAAAGAGAAAATCTACTGCTGATAATGTTCAGCCTCAACACTGAAGGATAGCCAGGAGGATAACACCACTAGGAAATTTGCAATTTTATGACTTGTATGATATGTTAATGCCTTATTAACGCATAAGTAAAAAAATGTAGCAGCAATGAAATTTCTCTTTGAGAGCCAAAGTTTAAAGCCAGTCCAGGCATTTCCTGTCTGTCAGAACAGCCCTCTGATGGCTTTCCTGTCCTCCCTGGCCCTCGTCTCCTAACCCTGCTCTTCTGGCCCTCCTCTCTCCTCTCTTGGCCCTCCTCTCCTAACCCTGCTCTTCTGGCCCTCCTCTTTCCTCTCCTGGCCCTCCTTTCATGGTCCTCCTCTCCTTTCTTACCCCTCCTCTTCTGGCCTACTTTCTCCTCTCCTGGCGCTCCTCTCTTTGCCCTCCTCTCCTGGCCCCCCCACTCCTTGCCCCCCTCTCCTGGCCCTCCTCTCTTTGCCCTACTCTCCTGGTCCTCCACTCCTGGCCCTCCTCTCCTGGCACTCCTCTCCTGGCCCTCCTCTCCTAGTGCTCCTCTCCTGGCTCTCCTGTCCCTCCTTTCCTGGCACTCCTCTCTGTGCCCTCCTCTCCTAGCCATCCTCTACTAGCGCTCCTCTTGTACAACTCTCTTCTCCCTCCACTGGCCTCGTACATCTCTCTTATTCTCTCTCTTTAGGAACATGTACATCTCTCTTATTCTCTCTCTTTAGGAACATGTACATCTCTCTTATTCTCTCTCTTTAGGAACATGTACATCTCTCTTATTCTCTCTCTTTAGGAACATGTACATCTCTCTTCACTCTCTAAATAACCAGCTCCGGTCTTTGCTACTGTCCATTAGGATCTCTTAGTGGTGCTGAAATCCACAATGCCTTAGAACCAGTACCACTGAAGTCAATGGGTAGAAAGGCCTCAGCAGTAGGAGAGTGACATGATCAATTTCAAAGTTAAGTCTTGTTGATAATGTAAAAAAATAAATATTAATATTTCTTACATTTCCCTTGATTAGCCTTATATAATTTCTTTATAATATAATTTCTGGCATCTTTTTTCAGTCAAATATTTTCAGTCAACCCTGGCATCTTTTTTTCAGTCAAATAACGGAGAAATTTGTATTTTTATATCATGTAAGATTGCTGTGAATGTAATCATATTTTTTTTCTATTCAACATTCAGTTTTTGCTTATAGCGCATTTTTCAACTGTAAAAACTCCACTGGCAGTTGAAACAGATAAATGGCTCAGTCCTCGGTCACACGAAGCCCAGGTGAAGATAATTAATAGCAGCTGCTTTGGAGGATGGTTTCTGAAAGAGTCCTGGATCAAACAGCCTGTGTATCTCAACACTGACCTGCTTCTAGTCTTTCAAAATAGCTCAGTTTTGACCAAGATTAATAGCTACTCAGGAGGGCTAAAACATCCGTACAGTCTAAATATATTCAAGAGGGAATGTCTTGATTACTTTCCTAAATAACAACACACCAGGAGAGGCTATAAGACGGCTATCATAATGTTGACTCTCACTAGAATCCACAAAGTTTGACAATAATGTCATATTAGATGTATTTTTTGTGCTAAGATGTTGTATATTATTCAGGTAACAAATGTAGAAATCACAGTAACAGGTAATCAGAGTCATTTAGCAAACTCAACAAATTAAGAATTGTGTAAACTCAGGAAAGTTAGAGAACACCACAGATTAATTTTGGTGATAGATTTGTAAATTGCAAATTAAGCAATTACTTTAGTTTAAATCCAATGTGTGGGTAATATGGAGATTTCCAGCTGAACTCAGTGCTACACAAACAGTTGTGCATAGAGGGTGTGTGTATTAATCAATAAGTTATTATGCTATCTGTAATGGATTACAGTGAACGTGTCTGATTCCCAAATGATGCCCTATACTCTACACACTGCAATGCTTTTGACCAGGACACATAATGATGTTGTCTAAAGCAGTGCACTGTGTGGGAATAGGATGCTTTTTGGGACACCACCTCTGTCTGGTGAGGCTTTCCCCTCATCCAGCAAACTCCACGCACTGCTGAGCCTTGCAACAGAGAACGAAAACAAACTATTCTTATTGGATGAATCCGAGTAATTCCTCACACTTTTACTTATTTCTTCCCAGTTAGCTGCCAAATGAACATGACCCCCACGCCCCTGCGTTCTCTGTTCTCTTGTAGTTTCTTCCTGCTTTTCCCCAACTTGTCGACTCCCATGGCAGCACACTTTCTAGTCTAGAGTTGCCAAAAAATCTGGTAAATTTCCCCCCCAAAAAAGATTGAGATTCTCAAAATCAGTAGAGGACGTGCAGGAGCTTTGAAATTCTACAACCAGAACTTCTGGAATAAAATGGATTTTGAGGGAACAGAATACAGGATCACCTCAGGTGTTGATACCTAGGACCAGGGGATTATCTTCGGTTATGTGGATAATCTGGTTAGTAGTCAGCCAGGCTGAGCCTCCTTCACACGGCCATGCGGCGGGCTGGGGTCTGGTTGCATCACTAACACGCCTGTGTCACTGGTTAAAAATAGGAAAAGCACTGGCACTTCTAAGGTTAAAGGTGTATGGGAGTAAGAAACACAGGCAGGCCTTGCTTGCCAGTTTGACTTGTCTTTTACCAGCCCATTATATCGGCCTCACTGCCTTCATCAGGGCTTCACTGAAATGGCATATATATGTAACAGATACTGTATCTTTATGGTTATGTAGCAGGACAGAAACATAGTTTAAAGTTGCTATTTCTTTTGGATAATTTATATAATTTGAGGAATAGAATGCTTTTCTATTTGTTCAGAGCACTTTTATAGGGGCACATTCACCACAATAAAATGTTATTGATGCAAGTCATCATGTGCTCTGCCTAAAATACAGTATTAGTGTTAGCATTATTTGCTATATTTGACTTCCTCTCATGGAAGTCTTTGTTTAAATAATATGCCTTAAAGGAGCCATCTGGAATTGAAACATACATTTTTAAACATTTAAATGTATATATTTCTGCATATACCTTAAAAATGTCTCATTGGCTAAGTTTAATTGTTGAACCCACGTAATACCTGGTAATTCTGTTTTCTTACACAATTTCTAAAGGATGTACATTTAAACCATACTTTTGATATCATGGATGGTCAGTCCTTGCATCCATGTCCATGAATGTCTTAGTGGTTACATTTCTAAAACCCCACCCTTCAACATTTTGCAGAAACAGGGGCTGGGAGACTATGGATACTTGCTCTCAATGTCTGTGTGGGAAAATTAAAATGACAGATGTTTATGTTTCCTGAACTCATTAACATCTTTGTGTTGTTCATGGCTTCAATCCACATCCGGTGTTACATGTACTTAACTTCTGTTTATCACAGGTCAGGCATAACACTGTCCTTTAACACTTTGTATTCTTCAGGTCAGGTTTTAACACCGTCCTTTAACACTTTGTTGTCTTCAAGTCAGGTTTTAACACTGTCCTTTAACACTTTGTAGTCATCAGGTCAGGTTTTAACACTGTCCTTTAACACTTTATAGTCTTCAGGTCAGGTTTTAACACTGTCAGTAAATTAACTCTCTAGACCAAATAATTATTTATTCAAGTTTTCCATACAGACAGGAAACATATTTTGCAAGAGAAACTGGTTGTAATTGAGTCTGTATCTGTATACAAATATCTGGATTTTAACTGATGTCACTCTTTCCTTCAAGGCACTTATTTTACACTTGGTAAAAAAACTGAGGTGAAAGTTGGGTTTTTATTTCAGAAATAGGTTCTGTTTTTCTTATGAGGCAAGAAAGCTCCTTGTGTATGTTACCTTTCTGCCTGTATTAGATTATGGTGATGTCTTGTACATGCATGCCTCCATGTCCTCATTATGTATGCATGACAGTGGATACTGTGGGACTTTGAGATTCGTTACAAACTCTAAATCTGTCACCCATCACTGTACCCAATATGCGAGAGTGGGCTGGCCATCACTAGCTCTACGTAGATTATCCCATTGGTCCATTTTTATTTACAAGGACATTCTTGGAAAGCTCACAGTTTATTTATGCTCTTACATTGTCCAACAGCCTAATTAGAAATATTGCTTGCGTTCTCATAACTGTATTTTGTTGACGGTTCCTAGGACACCTACTGGAGTAGGGAAACAAGCATTCCAGTGCTGTGCACCTTCCACCTGGAATGAGCTACAAAAGATTTTAAAACTAAATTGTTTAGTGACTATGATTGATTTAATGACCAAAATCAAAACCATGATAGATATTGAAATGGGTTGCTGTAAATGTTTTGAATCTTGATCTTAATTGGAACAATGGTAATTTATGTTTATTTTGTGATTTTATTTACTATAATTTGTGCTGCTACTTTTGGCCAGGTCCCTCTTGAAAAAGAGATTGTTGATCTCAATGTGGCTAAATAAAGGATAAATAAAAAATAAATTGGGTAAATAGTTAGATATGACCACTGAACCACCTAGACCACTTACAATCTACAACACCAAATTTCCAAAGATGATGGGACGCTGTGTAAAATGCAAATAAAAAAAGAATGCAATGATGTGCAAAAAAATGTATCCCTACATTTAATTGAAAATAGTACGAAAACAACATACCAAATGTTGAAACTAAGACATTTTATTGTTTTTGGAAAAATACATGGCCATTTTGAATTTGATGCCAGCAAAGCGTGTCAAAAATGTTGGGACATGGGCATGTTTACCACTGTGTTGCATCACCTCTTTTAACAATACTCTATAAGCGTTTGGGAACTGAGGAGACCAATTACTGTAGTTTTGAATGTGAAATGTTTTCTATTTCTTGCTTGATACAGGATTTCAGCTGCTCAACAGTTCAGGATCTCCTATGTCATATTTTTCATTTCATAATGTGCCAAATGTTTTCAATAGGGGACAGGTCTGGACTGAAGGCAGGCCAGTTTAGCACCCAGACTCTTTTACTACGGAGCCATGCTGTTGTGATATGTGCAAAATGTGGTTTGGCATTATCTTGCTGAAATAAGCAAGGCCTTCTCTGAAAAAGATGTCATCTGGATGGCAGCTTATGTTGCTCCAAAACCTGTATATATTGTTCAGCATTAATGGTGCTTTCACAGATGTGCAAGTTACCCATGCCATGTGCACTAATGCACCCCCATACCATCATGGATGCTGGCTTTTGAACTGTGCGCTGATAACAAGCCCAATGGTCCCTCTCCTCTTTACTCCGGGGGATGCAGCGTCCATTATTCCTAAAAAGAAATTCAAATTTTGATTCGTCAGACCACAGGACAGTTTTCCACTTCGTAACAGTCCATCAAAATGAGTTCATGCCCAGAGAAGGTGGCAGCGTTTCTGGATCTTGTTTATATATGGTTTCTTCTTTGCATGGTAGAGTTTTAGCTTGCATTTGAGGATGAAGCAACATACTGTGATCACAGACATGGGTTTTCTGAAGTGTTCCTGAGGCCATGCAATGTTTTCCACTACAGAATCGTATCTGTCTTTAATATAGTGCCTCCTGAGAGCCCAAAGATCACGGCCATTCAATATTGGTTTTCGGCTGTGCGTACAGAGATTTCTCCAGATTCTCTGAATATTTTAATGATATTACCATAGATTGAGATCCCTAAACTCTTTGCAATTTTATGTTAAATTGTTGCACTATACTTACAGAGTGGTGAACCCCTCCCCATCCTCACTTCTGACAGATCCATCCTCTCTGGGATGCTCTTTTAATACACAATAATGTTACTGACCTGTTGCCAATTGACCTAATTAGTTGTGAGATGTTCCACCAGGTTTTTCTTTAGCATTACACAACTTTTCCAGTGTTTTGTTGCCCCTGTCCCAGCTTTTTTGAAACGTGTTGCTGGCATCAAATTCAAAGTGAGCATATATTTTTCAAGAAATAATAAAATGTCTGTTTCAATATTTGATATGTTGTCTTTGTACTATTTCCTGTTGAATATAGGGTTTAAATGATTTGCACACCTTTGCATTCTGTTTTTATTTTCATTTTACACAGCGTCCCAACTTTTGTGTTAACAGGGTTGTACATAAAATCCTCGGTAAGTATTGGGACAGGAAGCCATTAGTATTTATTATTTTGGTTATATACTCGAAAAGTTTGTATTTGAAATCAAACAATTACTAGGATTTTACAGTATAGTAAGTTTAAATTTTTATTTGAAAGTACTTACATTCATAGAGTATCTGTGTATGTTATGGTACTGCATTTTAAAATGCTTCACCATCACAATTAAATCAACAATTAAAGTGGGTACTGAATTGTTCTTCTGATCAACATAGTTATTTCACATACTCAACATTATTTCACGCACTCAACATAACATCATGCTGTACTGTTTTTCACCCTTCTCTCAACCTGCTCCCACACGGTTCAGATTGACAGTGTTCAGAGTCTTCTTCAGTGCCCCAGTGTGTTGATCTGTGTGGGTCGTGAGCCCTCCCACCCTGTCCTGCAGGAGAATTTCCGGAAGAACGCTGATGACAAACTTCCACGCCTGAGTTCAAAGTCGCTTGGGCGCTCCAGCGTGACCAGTAAAGGACAAGAGAGTAAGATAGATTGTATGAATACAACAAAAACATTTAACTTTCTTTATACTATCTATTTTAATGCTACTGTTTAAAAGAGAGCATTTCGACCACTTACCATTTCAGCATTAGGGATAAAAATCCAGTGTTAAAGACATGACAGGTTTTTGGCCACTGGCTGTTAATGTAATGATGTCATGCCGAAATGGGTACCCCGAGAGCTGTGCACTATCTCAGGCGATGATTTATGCCCTATGTTATAAAAACCATTACCTTTAAACTGGAAATTTCATGGCTAACTGAGTTACAGTGGGGCAAAAAAGTATTTAGTCAGCCACCAATTGTGCAAGTTCTCCCACTTAAAAAGATGAGAGAGGCCTGTAATTTTCATCATAAGTACACTTCAACTATGAGAGACAAAATGAGAAAAAAAAATCGAGAGAATCACATTGTAGGATTTTTAATGAATTTATTGGTAAATTCCTCTGTAAAATAAGTATTTGGTCACCTACAAACAAGCAAGATTTCTGGCTCTCACAGACCTGTAACTTCTTCTTTAAGTGGCTCCTCTGTCCTCCACTCATTACCTGTATTAATGGCACCTGTTTGAACTTGTTATCAGTATAAAAGACACCTGTCCACAACCTCAAACAGTCACACTCCAAACTCCACTATGGCCAAGACCAAAGAGCTGTCAAAGGACACCAGAAACAAAACTGTAGACCTGCACCAGGCTGGGAAGACTGAATCTGCAATAGGTAAGTAACTTGGTGTGAAGAAATCAACTGTGGGAGCAATTATAAGAAAATGGAAGACATACAAGACCACTGATAATCTCCCTCGACCCAGGGCTCCACCGCAAGATCTCACCCCGTGGGGTCAAAATGATCACAAGAACGGTGAGCAAAAATCCCAGAACCACATGGGGGGACATAGTGAATGACCTGCAGAGAGCTGGGACCAAAGTAACAAAGGCTACCATCAGTAACACACTACGCCGCCAGGGACTAAAATCCTGCAGTGCCAGACGTGTCCCCCTGCTTAAGCCAGTACATGTGCAGGCCCGTCTGAGGTTTGCTAGAGAGCATTTGGATGATCCAGAAGAGGATTGGGAGAATGTCATATTGTCAGATGAAACCAAAATAGAACTTTTTGTTAAAAACTCAACTCATCGTGTTTGGAGGAGAAAAAATTCTGAGTTGCATCCAAAGAATACCATATCTACTGTGAAGCATGGGGGTGGAAACATCATGCTTTGGGGCTGTTTTTCTGCAAAAGGACCAGGACGACTGATCCGTGTAAAGGAAAGAATGAATGGGGCCATGTATTGTGAGATTTTGAGTGAAAACCTCCTTCCATCAGCAAGGGCATTGAAGACGAAACGTGGCTGGGTCTTTCAGCATGACAATGATCCCAAACACACCGCCCGGGCAACGAAGGAGTGGCTTCGTAAGAAGCATTTCAAGGTCCTGGAGTGGCCTAGCCAGTCACCAGATCTCAACCCCATAGAAAATCTTTGGAGGGAGTTGAAAGTCTGTGTTGCCCAGTGACAGCCCCAAAACATCATTGCTCGAGAGGAGATCTGCATGGAGGAATGGGCCAAAATACCAGAAACAGTGTGTGAAAACCTTGTGAAGACTTACAGAAAACGTTTGACCTCTGTCATTGCCAACAAAGGGTATATAACAAAGTATTGAGATGAACTTTTGTTATTGACCAAATACTTATTTTCCACCATAATTTACCAATAAATTCATTAAAAAACCCACAATGTGATTTTCTGGATTTTTTTTTCTCATTTTGTCTCTCATAGTTGAAGTGTACCTATGATGAAAATTACAGGCCTCTCTCATCTTTTTAAGTGGGAGAACTTGCACAATTGGTGGCTGACTAAATACTTTTTTGCCCCACTGTACATTATGATAGCGGTTCTACTTATATCCACATATAAACAACTTAATACATATCCAGACCACAGCGGGAGGTTTAATTAATTATTTTGTTAATCGCAGTAGTCCGATATTGGATCTTTAATGTTAATTAACTTTATTTGTGCATTATATACAAATGTTTGACTTACTTTGGATTTGTGTAATGATTGTTAAAATATACATGTTTAAAACAGATAAACTGCTAAACAAACCCAAACCTTGGATAGCTGTCATAATGCTTACAAAGGAGGCCAAACCATTCCTTAAAGGAAATTACTTGTTTTGAAAAAAAATGTCCAGCATGGATATTAATATATTTTTCAATCTTCAAAAATACTTTTAGTCATATTGAAATGTAATTACATAAACTGGGCCAAGTTGAAATGCCTTTAGGCTTAGTTTTCTTTAAAAGCCGATCTGATTGTTTATTTTCTTCTGTCCTTTTCCACAGGCAGCTTGGGACTTGAAACAAAACCAAGTGTAATTCATCCAAGATCTGGATACAGCAATCGATCAACCAGGCACTCCATATCATCAGACAAATCACTCCCACCTATCAAATCTACATCACCAGCACAAGTTGACCCATTCCCTCATTCAAGTGAAGGACTGATGGAGGACGACATTGAAAAAAGGGTACTAGTCAACAAAGACGGCAGCCTGTCAATGGAAATGAAGGTGCGTTTCAGACTCCTGAACGATGAGACATTACACTGGTCCACACAAATAAAGAAGTCAGTGGGAATGGCCAACGAAAGCCAAGGATACCAGGACAACTGCTGTGTTCAGCAGAGCAGCCTAGAAAGCTCAGAGCGTGAGTCCCTCTCATCCGGCGAGGCTGACGATGCATACATCACCAAGCTGCATCAGAAACATCTAGAGGACCCTCACTGTCAGCAGTGCTGTGGCCACTGCCAGGAGTATGATATCTGGAAGACCCATATTTCCGGGGGACAGGGGACTGTCCAACATGTAACGACCTCCAGCTCCAGCGCCTCATCACGTGTCATTGTTCAAAAAAAGGGTTCAGTGGAGACCATGTCTAGTGAGGAGATCACAGAGCATGTAGTGGAAAAGACTTCTTGCTTCCAGGTTGAAGGAGGTGGCGACACCACAGTGGAGTACTGCACAATTAGTCGTGGCTGCAGCAGGAGCGAGGTGTGCTCAACATCGTCCACCATGTGTAAAAATAAAGCCTCCACCATGGGCAAGAGCGCGAGCATTGACCCAAACCAGTCATCAGACAACGACGAAGCTACTGCTGATAGCACATCCTCTGTTCCCTCCAAAGAGTCTCAGAGCGAGATCAGTGTCAAGGTCATGGATGCAGACGAAGAGGAGCGGCCTGCGTCGGCTGTTAGTCTTTCTTCTCAGATCCTGGCATCACTCAGGGAAGATCAAGACGATGAAGACGATGACCTTCCACCAAGTGCTTCAAGAGCCTGTATATTTTCACAGAATAGTAATGCAGAGGAGGAAGAGTCCACCAGAAGTGCTGTTTTGTGTGCAGCAACAACACCTATGCAACATCTATCCCCTAGACCTCAGAGTAGTAAGGCGTCCCCTGTGGGCTCCAACAAGTCAAAGAAGTCAGTCAAGGCTTTGTCTCCAGAACCAGCAGACGGACCAGATGACCAAGCATCAAACAAGTCTGAATGCATAGCTGCTGATGAAGCAGTGGATGCAACCGAAGCTGATGGCGGGATTGTTGAAGCTACAGTAGAAGAGGATGGACAAGAAGCAAACCTTTCAGAGGATACAACACCCAAAGACATAGAAACAGAGGAGAGGGCCTTGAGCTCACTGTCCGCCAAATCAAATGTCTCTACCAGGTCCAGGACGTCCAAAGTTGGGGTTTCAAGAGTTCAAGAACAAAAGGGAGAGAGATCATCAAGTGCCATGTCAGTCAAATCTAATGCTTCAGCAAAGTCAAGATCGTCCAATGCTTTAGCTCTAGAATTAGGAGTGCAAGAACATCAGACAGACAAAAGACCCTCAAGTGCCATGTCAGTTAAATCAAATGCCTCATCAAGAGCAAAGTCTAAAATGTCAGAAGTGGCAGCTGAAGAAAACCTTACACCAAAAGAAGATTATGTAAGAGCATCAAGTGCTTTGTCTGTTAAATCTAATGCCTCAAGGATCACCAACATTTCTGTTGTTCCTGCTGAAGTAAATGTTAAAGATGAATTGAATGATGCTGAGGAGAGATCACCTAGTGCTATGTCTGCTAAGTCCAATGTGTCTACAATATCTAACAGGTCCGAGGTTTCTGAACTTTACATGGATGAAACTGAGAGAGCCTCCAGTGCTATGTCTACCAAGTACAATATGTCGGAGAGACATAAGAAATATGACATTTCTGATGATCCTGGTGCAGAAGTTCTTACTGGAGAAAATGCAGACAATCCAGAGGAAACTGAAGAAAGAGCACCAAGTGCTACGTCTGCTAAGTCAACTAAGTCCGGTGTTTCTGCAATTTCAAATAAGTCCAAGACTTCTGAACTATGCCCTGGAGATGAACTTAGAGGAGCGAGTGCATTGTCTGGTAAGTCTGCTATTTCAGCAAGATGCAATAAATCCAAAGTTATTCCTGCTACAGAAAATGCAGAAGTAGAACAAACCGAAGAGAGAGCACAAACCCCTTTCTCTGTCAAATCAAACACATCAAGGAAATCAAAAACTTCAAAAGTGCCAGCTGAGGACACACCTGGAGATGAAAGAAACAAAGCTGCTGCTAAAGGGAATTTAGAAGAACCTTTAGAAGAAATGAAAGATAGAGCAATCAGTGCCATGTCTACTAAGTCAGCGGAGTCCAATATTTCTGGAATATCAAATAAGTCTAAGGTTGATAAACTTTGTGTTGATGAACCTGAGAGATCAACCAGTGCTATGTCTGCTAAATCAAAAGCATCCGATATTCCTATTGAAGACAATGCAGAAGACACCGTAGAGGAAAATGAAGTAAGAGCACTTAGCACCACATCTGCCAACTCAGCTAAGTCTAATGTGTCTGAAAGATTAAAGAAAACCAAAGCTTCTCGGCTTTGCATTGAAGAAACTGAGAGATCGTCCAGTGCTATGTCTTCTAAATACAATCGTTCTGCAAGAAACAAAAAATACAATGTTTCTGATGAAAAGGAGAATGGAACTGAAGAAAGAGCAGTTAGTGCTATGTCTGGTAAATCAAATGCTTCAGTTAATTCAAGGAAATCTGAAGCTGCTGAGGAAGAAATTGAAGTGGGAACTGAGGAAAACTATGAAGCGGAGGTAGAAGAATCTGAATGTCCAGCTAAAAACTCCACAGATGCTGAGGAACAGCAACCTGCCATTCTGACTGAAGAAATGGCAAAAGCTGAAAATGAAAAAATTGATGCTCCTGATGAAGAACCTGCAGAAGCTGACGAAGAAAGAAATTATGCTCCAGATCTAGAAACAACAGAAGATCCAGCTACAGAAGCCACGAAACAGCAAACTGACATTATGGTAGAAGAAACCCCAAAAGTTGATTTAGAAGAATCTGAAGTTTCTGCTGAGGAAACCATTGAAGCTACAGTTGAAAATACTGAAGTTACCGCTGGAGAAAATGCAGAAGAAGTACAAACAGAAGTTATAGTTGACACCGAAGACAGAGCATTGAGTGCTATGTCTGCTAAGTCCAATGTTTCTGCAAGATCAAGTAAATCAAATATTTCTGTAAGATCAAACAAATCTAAAGCTTCTCCAATTCCTCCTGAGGGAAATGGAAACAAGGAGTTGGAAGGTGCCGAAGAGAGACCACCAAGTACTCTGTCTACTAAGTCAGCTAAGTCTAATATTTCTACAAAGTCAAAGAGGTCCAAGGTTTCTCCACTTTGTCCTGAAGAACAAATTGAAGAGAGAGCTCCCAGTGCATTGTCTGGTAGGTCTGCTGTTTCGGCAAGATGCAAAATACATAAGAAATCAGCTCCAGCTAAAATAAACTCAGAAAAAGAAGCCGGAGAAACTGAAGAGAGGGCAACTAGCGCTATGTCTGCTAAATTTGTGATGGCGGCTGATAAAACCACTGAACATGAGGAAGAAAAAGAAGATCAAGCTCCAAGTGCTTTGTCAGTAAAGTCAGCTATGTCCAATATCTCTGTAAGATCAACAAAATCCAAGATATCTGTAGCTTCTGCTGAAGAAACCGCTAAAGAAGTTCTGGATGAAAAAAATACAGAAGAGACCAATGAAAACAAAGACAGTGAGGAGAGACCAATCAGTGCGATTTCTGCTAAGTCCAATGTTTCTGGACAGTCAGCAAAGTCTAAAGCTGCTGACATTTATCCTGTGGAAAATGAAGACAAGGACTTGGAAGAAGTTGAAGAGAGAGCATCTAGTGCCATGTCAACTATATCAGTTAAGTCTAATTTTTCGACAAGATCAAAGAAGTCAAACATTTCTGAACTTTGTGTTGAAGAACCTCAGAGAACTTCAAGCTCTATGTCTGCTAAGTCGGCCAAGTCCAATGTTTCTGTAAGATCTATAAAACTGAAAGCTTCAGTTTCAGCTGAGGAAAATGCAGAGGAGGATGTAGAGGAAACTGAGGCAAGAGCATCTAGTATTGTGTCTGAGAAGTCTGAAGTTCCTGCGGAAGAAACTGCTGAACCTGAAGGGGAAATAGCTTCAGCTGATGATAACACTCCAGATGATGAGAGAACGCCAAGTGCTATGTCTGCTATGTACAATGCTTCTGTGAGATCCAGGAAATGCAATGCATCTGAAATTCCTGCTGAGGAAAATGAAGGAGACAAAGGAGGGGAAATGGAGGCGAGAACCCCCAGTTCTATCTCAACTAAGTCCAACATTTCTGAAAGATCCAAAATATCAAAAGATTTAGATGTCCCTGATGAGGAAAAGGAAGTAGAAGAATCTGCTCAAACAGAGGATGAAACAGAGGAAAGGGCTATCAGCGCTATGTCTGGTACATCAGCTAAGTCCAATGTTTCAAGAAGACCCACAAATTCCAAAAGTTCTAATACTCCTGTGGAGGAAACTACTAAAAAAGTTCTGGCTGAAGAAAATACAGAAGAGACCACTGAAGACAAAGTAGAAGACAGTGAGGAGAGGCCAATCAGTGTTATCTCTGCTAAGTCCAATGTTTCTGTACGATCAGCGAAGTCTAAAGCTGCTGACATTTCTCCTGTGGAAAATGAAGACAAGGACTTGGAAGTTGAAGAGAGAATACCTAGTGCCATGTCAACTATATCAGCTAAGTCTTGTTTTTCAACAAGATCAAAGAAGTCAAACATTTCTGAATTTTGTGTTGAGGAACCTCAGAGAGCCCCAAGTGCTATGTCTGCTAAGTCGGCCAAGTCCAATGCTTCAGTGAGATCAACAAACTCTAAGGTTTCTGGTGTTTCAGATGAGGACAATGCAGAGGGGGATGTAGAGGAAACATCTATTACTGTGTCAGATAAGTCGGAGGTTCCAGATGAAGAAACTGCTGAAACTGAAGGGGAAAGGTCTCCTGATGGTAACACTCCAGCTGAAAAGAGAACTCCCAGTGCTATGTCGGCTATGTCCAATGCTTCTGTTAGATCCAAGACATCCAAAACGTCTGAAATTCCTGATGAGGAAGGTGAAGGAGACAAATCAGGGGAAATGGAGGAGAGGACCCCCAGTGCTTTGTCAGCTAGGTCCAACATTTCTACAAGATCAAAAAAATCTAAAGTTTCAGATGTCAATGCTGAAGACAAGGAGGTAGAGGAAACTGCTCAAACAGAGGATAAAATGAAGGAAAGGGCTACAAGCGCTATGTCTGGTACATCTACTAAGTCCAATGTTTCAGCAAGATCCAGAAAGTCTAACATTTCTGCAAAATCAGCAAAGTCTAATGCTTTGAAAGTTCATTCTGTGGAAAATGGAGATGAGGAATTTGGTGAAATTTCTGAGAGAGCACCAAGCGCTTTGTCTGCCATATCAAATATCTCTGCAAGATCGAAAATGTCTGCTTACTCAGGTAAATCTAATATGTCTGCAAGATCAAAGAAGTCCAAGTTTTCAGAACTTTGCATTGAAGATCCTGAGAGATCATCCAACGCTATGTCTGCTAAGTACAATATGTCAGCAAAAAACAAGAAATATGACATGTCAGTTGATCCCACAACAGATGAAAATCAAACTGAGGAAAGAGCAACTGGTGTTATGTCAGCCAAGTCTAATGCAAAATGTAGAAAATCTAAAGCTCCTGAAGTTTCTTCTGAAGAAAGCAGTGAAAATATTGCAGTGGAACGTGAGGGAAGAGCACAGAGCCCTATATCAATGAGGTCAGCTAAGTCTAATATATCTGCAGGGTCCAGAAAGTCAAATGCATGTGAAGTAACTGCTGAAGAAGAAAATCACACAGAACAGAGAGCAACTAGCGCTCTGTCAGCTAAGTCCTTTGTTCCTGCTGAACTTGAGGATGAATCAGAAGAACGAGCTCTCAGTGCTATGTCAGTAAAGTCTAATGTCTCTGCAAAATCAAAGAAATCTAAAGCTTCTAAAGCTCCTTCTGAGGAAACAGCTGAAGAAGTTGAGGCAGAAGAAAATTCAGATTATATGGTTAGAGAAACGGAAGTTCCAGCTGAGGAAAATGCAAAAGAGGAAGAAGAAAGTGAAGACAGGGCAAACAGCACCATATCAGCTAAATCAAATACTTCAACAAGGTCTAGGAAATCCAACGTCTCAGAAGTTGCAACTGAAAAAACTGCTGGACCTGAAGACCAAGGCAAGAGTTCTCCTGCTGAAGAGAAGATGAAAGAGAGAGCACCCAGTGTGATGTCAGAAGAAAATGGTGAAGAGGAAATTGAGGAAACTGTGAAAGCACCTAGTTCTATATCACCTAAGTCAAATATCTCTGCAGGATCCAAGAAGTCAAAGTACTCAGCTAAAGAAGCGTCTGAACAAGAACACCAGTCAGGGGAAGCTCCTGCTGAAGAGAAGGCAGCAGAAGAAAATGAGCAAATTGAAGAAAGAGCACTGAGCTCTATGCCTGCCAAATCAAATATATCTGCAAGATCAAAAAAATCTAAAGTTTCAGTTATTGAGCCTGACCATGAAGCAGAGGGAGAAGCAACCAGCACTGTATCTGCAAGATCCAAGAAGTCTAACATTTCTGAAGTTCCTGCTGCAAAGCAAGTAGCAGAACATCTTGAGAAAGCACCAAGCCCTGTATCCACTAAGTCTGCAAGATCAGGTAGGACCGATGCGTCAGACAAATCCAAATGCATGTACTGTAAATCCAAACCCAAAGATAGCATAACAGCTGAAGTCACTGAACGACCGAGAAGCAATATGTCCAATGTATCTTCCCACCTGCAGGTGAAAGGGCAGAAGGACAAAAACAATTTGGATGATGCAATAAGCGATAAAGAAAGTGATATTTCGTTGAAGACCAACAGGTCAAAGAAGACTCCCATTAATGTAGACACTCCTAGGCCTAACTCTACTGCATCAGAGAGTCGACTCACTCCTCCACCAGATGGGCCACCAACTCCAAGACAAATCAAACAACCTGTCATTTTACTTGGTGGCTCGAGTGACAGTAATAAGTCACATGCAGCAAATCAATTGAAGGAGAAGGCTAACATCTCAGGTAATGACAACAGTCCTTTGCAAGCCACAGACAGGAACGTCAATGACAATAAAAGTGATAAAAGTGGAAAGTGTAAACACAGGAAAGGCACATCATCACGCAGCTCTTCCCGACAGCTTCTGGAAGGAGATGCCACTGAGCTGGTTCCCTCCAATCTACCCAACTCCTCTCCCACAGAGGTTGTGAATGAGTGGCTTAAGAAAATACCGTCTGACAGTGCAATGTACACCATTGGAGATGAATTCAGTGACAGAGGCCATTCCCCAGAAGAAATGTCACAAATGGAAAAACAGACCAAGAACATTGATAGCAGTCCTGAGTGTGAGACTCAGACCAGAAAGGAAGAGGCACTGTGTGAAAACACAGTGTCCAACCACAATGCTGAAACACCACCAGAGACACCACCAAAGGTTCCACCAGAGGAAACTAACCCCTGCACCATTCCACAGGATGATGCATCAAAGAGCTTTCACTCCTCAGTGCAGGTGATGAAAGTTCTGTTGAGTCCTAAGCTTGACAGATGTAACAGCTTACCTGAGGTTTCCCCGGTGTATGGGCGTAAACTTAGCACATCGGCCAGAGGTCTCCTGGATTGCCTCGCAAAGTTGCAGTTGATAGATTTTGATCCTAATGATGCAGACAACAAGGAAGCAAGGTACAGGGAGCTAATGAACATTCTGCAGTCACTCTGGTTGTGTGACCCTGCAAAGAATCAAAAGCAAGAGCAAACTCGCTGTGATCAACACTCTGTGGATGGTGACACCAAAGCAAGGTCTTCCTCTGGGGTGGATGTCAGCAGTGGCTCAACAGGCTCAGGCAAGAGTTCAGGGGGTGTGGCTCAGGCGCCGAATGTAGAGGGAGGAGCTTTGGTAAAGGTTAAAGAATTTGACGAAACCACAGAGCAGCAAGAATGCCCAGTCCCAATGTCTGATCCAGCCACTCTTAGTGTTGCAGGTCAGTTCCAATGGACCACAGAGGAAGGGGGACAAGGAAGAGGAGGAATAGCGGTGGAGGAAGAGAAACAAAAAGACGAAGATGTCCCAGCTTCGGATGATACTATTCGAAATGAAAGTCCAAGAGAGATTCCAGAGACACCCCCATCTTCCAACAAGAGCTCAGACCCTCGAGAGGACACAAGCTCTGGCTCTCCTCCTTCTGTCCAAAGATCACAACTAACGAAAAAGGTATCCCTTGATCCTGATCCTATTTGGGTCTTACATTTACTGAACAAACTAGAGAAGCAGTTTATGACACATTACGTTGATGCCATGGCTGAGTTCAAGGTACGCTGGAACTTGGACAACAATGAACAGCTCGATGCCATGATAGCTGAACTAAAAGATGATGTGCATAATAGGATAAAAATAAGCATTGACAGGGAACTGAGGAAGATCCATGGTCGGGCTGGAAGACCTCGACCGCCCAAAGAAGCCTTGTCACGAGAATCGACTGCACAAACAGAAACAAAGCGGAGGAGATTAAGGGTAATGCGCAGTCAATCTATTGATAACCAAGATGATAAAAGCAATGATGCTACAGGCACTTCTTTCAGTGATCAACGGAGTGATGATGAGTATTGCCCTTGTGAAACATGTGTAAAAAAGAAATTGGAATTGGGCCCACTGCTTCCTGCAGAAGTCTTGCATACTGCTCCAGTTATGGTGGCTTTTGATTTAAAGTCAATTCTCCAGTTGAAAAGGGACCCTTCCCCAAAGACAGATGACACTGAAACTATTCATGAAGCCAGAGTAGTAAAAACTAGTGTTTTACATGCTTGTGATCTGAAGTCAATTCATCAGCTGGAAAAGGAGAGTCCTCCAAACATACAAAAAACTAATGATATAAATGATACCGAAGGTCTGGATGAAGCCAAAGCAGCAAAGAATCTGGTGGAAAGTGTTATCAAAGGGGCTAAGAAGGTGGTTAAGAGATCCCCAGAATTGAAAGAACTGGATGATGAAAAGGGTAATGGAGCTGACACTGCAGAAGTTAATGAAGAAGTACAAGAGACAGCTAAAGATGAAGCAGAAGGAGAGGAGGAAGCTGAATCAGAAATAGCAGAAGCTGAGACAGCGGAACAAACTGCTGAAGCAGAGGAAGCATTAGTTCACAAGACAGCCTTTAATAAAGCAGTTGAAGAGGAGGAAGCTAAAACAAAAAAAGCCGAAGCAGAAAAAGCAAAGGAAACTGCTGAAATAGGGGCATCAGCTGATGACAACGCAGCAGTAGAGGAAAATTCTGAAGAAGAAACTTTAGAAGTAGACCCTACTGAGGATGCTGAAACAACAGCTGAAGATGAAATTACTGGAAAGGAAACAGCTAAAGTAGTGGCAGATAAAGAGGGAAAAGAAGAAGTTGAAGCCACAGAAGAAGAAAATTATGAAGCAGATATTTTTAAAACAGCAAGATCAACAGCAGGAGAAGAGGTGACAATTGAAGCTGAGACAACTGAAGTTGAAACTGCAGAGACAGCTGAGGATGAAGCAGGTGATGAAGAGGAGACTTCCGAAGCTGAAATAGCAGAAGCAGAAACAGCAGAGGATGAATCGGAAGTAGACAAATCTGTAGAGGCAGCTGATTTTGAAATGTCAGAGGAGCATGAAGCTAGATCTGAAACTGCAGGAGAAGAAGAGTCTGCTGGAGCAGAGACAGCTGAAAAATATACTACAGGAGAAGAGGAAGCTGAAAATGACACATCAGCTGCAGAAGAGACAGCTGAAGATGAAGCAGTAGAGGAAGAAGCTGCTGATGCTGAGAAACCTAAAGCTGACAAAGTATCAGGAGTCGAGGAGATTGATGATGGAGAAGTTGCCCAAGAAGACCATACTGCTGGCGACAAGGAAGAGGAGACTGCAGGAGATAATGCTGAAGATAATGCCGATGTAGAGGAGACCAATGGCGAGGAAAGCACTGAAGCAGAATCTCCAGAAGAAGAGGAGAGTGCTGAAGCTGAAACTGAAGGTAATGAAACAGCAGAATTTGAAAGTTCCAAAGCAGATTCTTCTGAAGATGAAACTGCCAGAGAAGACGATACTATTGGAGTGGTAAGTGCTGAGGCAGATACAGAAGATGAAGAGGAGACTGCTGAAGCTGAGGCAGTTGAAGAGGAATGTGCAGGGGAGGATGCTAAATCAGAACCAGGAGTAGAGGCAGCAACTACTGCAGAAGAAGAAGCAGAGACAATAGCAGAGGATGATGCAGAAGCTGAAATGGCTGATGAGGAGACCTCTGGAGTAGAGGCAGTTGAAGAGGAAGTGGAGAAAGCTGAAGCTGAGGCAGTAGAGTCAGATACTGTTGTTGTGACACCAGGGGAAGAGGATGGTGAATCTGAAACAACTGGAGACAAAATTGCAGGAGCAGAGGAGGCTGCAGAAACAGCTGATTCAGAAGGTTTTGAAGAAGCAGAAGGAACAACTGAAACATTTGAGAATGGCAAAGGCATAGAACAATGTGAAGAGATTGCTGAAGAAGAGGAAGTTGGAGAAAATACTGTAGAAGTTGAAGCAGATCAAGACGAAGCTGGAGAGAAGAATGCTAAAGCAGAGACTGCCGAGGATGAGGCTGCTGCAGATGAAGAGACAGCTGAAATGGAAAGTAGTGGAGAAGAAGAGAATGCTAAAGCAGATACTGCAGAAGATGAAACTCCAGGAGAAGAAGAGTCAGCTGAAAAGGAAAGTAGTGGAGAAGAGGAGAATGCTAAAGCAGAGACTGCTGAAGATGAAACTCCAGGAGAACAGACAGCTGAAAATGAATGCGGCAGAGAGGAGGAGAATGTTAAAGCAGAGATGGCAGAGGATGAGTCTGAAGAAAATGAAACAACTGCCGATGAGTCAGCCGATGTTGAAACAACCGGTGATGAGTCTGCACCAGCTGATGATAAAATGGCAAGAGAAGAGTACGTAGATGAGGAGAGTGCTGTAGATGAAACAGCTGAGAGAGAAGAACAGACAGCTGGAGATGAAATGGGAGATGAGGAAACTGAAAATGCAGAAAAAGTGTTAGCAGTAGCTGAAACATTAGGCAAACAAGGGACTGCCAAAGCAGAGGACAAAGAATTACAAACAAAGGGAGCTAAGGAGCATCAAATAGATGAGGAAAAAGAGACAGCAGATGAGTCAAACGTGGATGAAGAGGAGGGGGAAACAACAGATCAAGACATATGCGGGATGCGGGATGCAGATGCGGGAGTCACAGAAGAAGCAGAGACAAGCAAAATAAACAAAGGGGCCATTGCAAATGGAAGCCACGACCAAGCTGATGATGTCATTGAGGGATTTGAAAAAGAAGAAGCGGAAACCACGGAAGGCATTGACACAGCCAATGAAGAGGATCACTGCGAGGACTTTGGGTACTCGGCTGATGGAGGGGATGAAGCTGAGGATGAGTCTGAGCTGGAAGTGTCAGCAGATGAGGGAGAACAATCAAAGGTGCCTGCTATCAGGGAAGACAATGCTGAGGAAACTGTTGAGGAAACTCCAGTGACCTCATTCGATGCCTTGGCTAGAGCTGAGTACTCAGAAGATGGAGCCTATGCTGATGTTGAAGATTCAGATACAGAAGTCAACAATGATGAGGACAGTGACATTCCTGTTGACAAAACACCTGTTAATGAGCTCAAGGGAGAAGTTGAAAAAACAAAGGAGGAAGGTGGGGGTGAAGTTGAGGAGGAGCAGGAAGTTGAAGAGACTTCAGTTGAGGAGCTAAAGGAAGAGGATGAGGAGGCAGAAGAGGAGCAGGCAGAAGCAGAAGAGGGAGTTAAGGAGGGTGCAGATGAAGACAATACCACGGCTGAAGAGCAGGAGGAAGATGAGGAGCAGAAGAAGGAAGTTGATGAGGAGCAGGAAAGCGAACAAGCAGAAAACGAAGCCACTGACGAGGAGGAGCAGCAAAATGGGGAGCAAGAAGAGGAAGGGATGGAGCAGGAGGAGGCTGAAGCTATGGAGGAGCAGAAGGAATTTGAGGAAGAGAAGGAGGAAGTGGAGGAATTTGAGGAAGGCCCAGATGATAAGGCTGATGCAGACGCCACAGGCAAAGATCAAGCTGAATACAACCGAGTTGGCGATGAACTTTCTGGGTCATATGAAGTGAGCTTACATAGCCAGCCCACCAAGTCGTCCATAGAATCCCAACCAGGTTCACTGGACGAAGTCCTGGATGAAGCATCAGACAGAGAGTCCAAAAGTGAAAAGAACTCACAGATGGAATTGAGACACCACCTGACTTTGAGGAGCAACCAGATGTACCCTACAGACACAGAGGATGAGAGCAGAGTGTCAGAGGTCACAGAGCCAGCGAAGAAGGTCCTTGAGCGACACATAATTTCCCCAAATAAGATGAAGTCTCCCGCAAGATCTGCCAAGTCCAGCAAGGCCAAAAAAAGTAACTTTGATCTGGATTTCTGAGAACTGCCACTTGTCAAAATCAAGTACTTAAAATGCCGCTTGTCAAAGGTCAAACTACCACTTGTCAAAGAACGGCCACTTGTCAAAGATCAAACTGCCACTTGTCAAAGAACTGCTACTTGTCAAAGATCAAGTAATAAATAGTGATCCATCCCTTAACTTATCAATCACTTTATTAAATTATGATTAAAGCACTTTATTTCAGTATTTCTACTGTGATTGCACATCCCATGGTGCAGGAAAGTTACGTAAAAATGGAAACTTTTTTAAACTTGAACTATGCAATGTAATGAATTACTTGACTAAATGTTGTAGTCACATAATGAAAACTATATATATATATATATATATATAAACTATATATATATTTATATATAGATATAAATATTTACCTTTACCTTTAATATATATATTTACCTTTCTGGAATAATATTCATTTTTATTGTTTATTTTTACAAACTATGTTTGTGGTAGTGCAATAATGATCTCCAACTATAATGCATATAGTTAATAATTATTCAAATAAACATTTGTATATTCTACTCAGCTATAAGCCTTAGCCCTGAGGAGCTACAATGAACTGCAATTGGAGCAGTAGTTACATATAATGTACAGTACTGTATAAAACATGAATGTAAACTTGAATGTAAAAAATATCCCAAGCACAATTAATATATATTTTGTCAATATTTTAGGATGATATATGTAACATTTTTAGTGGCCAGTGTTGACTTTAAACAACTGTCAGGTAGGTGGAAGCTATACATTCCAAGTGTACAGTGGATATAAAAAGTCTACACACCCCTTTTAAAATGCCAGGTTCTTGTGATGTAAAAGAATGAGACAAAGATAAATTATGCCAGAACTTTTTCCACCTTTAATGTGACCTATAATGTGAAAAATTCAATTGAAAAACAAACTGAAATCTTTGAGGGGGAAAAATAAAAAACTCAAAATAACCTGGTTGCATAAGTGTGCACACCCTTAAACTAATACTTTGCTGAAGCACCTTTTGATTTTATTACAGCACTCAGTCTTTTTAGGTAGGAGTCTATTAGCATGGCACATCTTGACGTGGCAATATTTGCCCACTTTTCTTTGCAAAAGCGCTCCAAATCTGTCAGATTGTGAGGATATCTCCTGTGCACAGCCCTCTTCAGATCACCCCACAGATGTTCAATTGGATTCAGGTCTGGGCTCTGGCTGGGCCATTCCAAAACGTTAATCTTCTTCTGGTGAAGCCATGCTTTTGTGAATTTGGATGTGTGCTTTGGGTCGCTGTCGTGCTGAAAGGTGAACTTCCTCTTCATCTTCAGCTTTCTAACGGACGCCTGAAGGTTCTGTGCCAAAATTGCCTAGTATTTGGAACTGTTCATAATTCCCTCCACCCTGACTAAGGCCCCGGTTCCAGCCGAGGGAAAAACAGCCCCAAAGCATGATGCTGCCACCACCATGCTTCACTGTGGGTATGGTGTACTTTGGGTGATGTGCAGTGTTGTTTTTGCGCCAAACATACCTTTTGGAATTATGGCCAAAAAATTCATCCTTGGTTTCATCAGACCACAACACATTTTCCCATGTGCTTTTGGGGGATTTGATGTTTGTTTTTGCAAACTTCAGCCAGGCTTGGATGTTTTTCTTTGTAAGAAAAGGCTTCCGTCTTGCCACCCTACCCCATAGCCCATTGATATGAAGAATACGGGAGAGTGTTGTCACATGTAGCACACAGCCAGTACTTGCCAGAAATTCCTGCAGTTCCTTTAATGTTCCTGTAGGCCTCTTGGAAGCCTCCCTGACCAGTTTTCCTTTTGTCTTTTCATCAATTTTGGAGGGACGTCCAGTTCTTGGTAATGTCTCTGTTGTGCTATATTTTCTCCACTTGATGATGAAGGTCTTCACTGTGTTCCATGGTATATCTAATGCTTTGGAAATTCTTTTGTACCCTTCTCCTGACTGATATCTTTCAACAATGAGATCCCTCTGATACTTTGGAAGCTCTCTGCGGACCATGGCTTTTGCTCTGAGATGCAACTAAGAAAATGTCAGGAAAATCCTACTAGAACAGCTGAATTTTATTTGTGATTAATCAGAGTCACTTTAAATGATGGCAGGTGTGTAATGACTTCTATTTAACATGAGTTTGAATGTGATTGGTTAATTCTGAACA
>JACXGI010011825.1:10758-24218 GCA_016801175.1 Esox masquinongy | reverse complement strand
CTGTTGTGTAATTTAATATGCTTTTAGTTACATTTATTGCCTTTTCCCATGGGGATGGATTACTAAGAGTGTTCAGCCTGTGTGTCTCCTGAGAGAGAGTTCACCCGAGTGAAACTTAATATAATAGTTGAACATGTAAGAGTTTCTGAAGACTCAGATAAACATTTAAAGTAAAATGTTAATTAGAATATACAACCCTGTTTCCCCTAAAGTTGGGATGCTGTGTAAAACGTAAAGAAAAACAGAATGCAATGATGTGCAAATCTTAAACCCTATATTCAATAGAAAATAGTACAAAGACAACATATCAAATGTTGAAACTGAGAGATGTTATTGTTTTAGAAAAATATATGCCCACTTTGAATTTGTTGCCAGCAACACGTTTCAAAAAAGCTGGGACAAGGACAACAAAAGACTGGAAAAGTTGTGTAATACTAAAAAATTTGCTGGTGGAACATCTCCCAACTGATTAGGTTAATTGGCAACAGGTAAGTAACCTGGTTGGATACAAAAAGTGCATCCCAGAGAGGATGAGTCTTTCTGATGTAAAGATGGGGAGGGGTTCACCTCTCTGTGAAAGACTGTGCAGGCAAATAGTGCAACAATTTAAGAATAACGTTTCTCAATGTAAAATTGCAGAGTTTGGGGATCTCATCATCTATGTTACATAATGTCATTAAAAGATTCAGAGAATCCAGAGACATGGCTGTACGCAAGGGACAAGGCTGAAAACCAATATTGGATGGCCGTGATCTTCGGGCCCTCAGGCGGCACTGCATTAAAAACCGACACAATTATGTAGTGGAAATCACTGCATGGGCTCAGGAACACGTCCGAAAACCATCGTCTGTGAACACAGTACGTCGCTGCATCCACAAATGCAAGTTAAAATTCTACCATGAAAAGAAGAAACCATGCACATGGCATGAGGGACTTGCACATCTGTGAAGGCACTATTAATGCTGAACAATATATACAGGTTTTGGAGCAACATATGTTGCCATCCAGACTGTCTTTTTCAGGGAAGGCCTTGCTTATTTCAGCAAGACAATGCCAAACCACATTCTACACATATCACAACAGCCTGGCTCCGTAGTAAAAGAGTCTGGGTGCTAAAATGGCCTTCTTGCAGTCCAGACCTGTCACCCATTGAAAGCTTTTGGTGCTTTATGAAACAAAAAATACGACAAAGGAGACCCCGAACTGTTGAGCAGCTGAAATCCTGTATCAAGCAAGAATGGGAAAACATTTCACTTTCAAAACTACTGCAATTGGTCTCCTCAGTTCCGAAACATTTACAGAGTATTGTTAAAAGAAGAGGTGATGCAACACAATGATAAACATGCCCCTGTCCCAAATCTTTTGAAACGTGTTGCTGGCATCAAATTCAAAATGTGCACGTATTTTTCCAAAAACAGTAACATTTCTCAGTTTCAACATTTGATATGTTGTCTTTGTACTATTTTCAATTAAATAGAGGGATACATGATTTGCACATCATTGCATTTGTTTTTTATTTGCATTTTAGGCAGCATCCCAACTTTTTTGGAAATGGGGTTGTACATTAATTAGATTTTCTAAGTGCTGCCAGTGATTGTGGCATGAATGTTTTTGAATTAAAAAAAGTTTTGTCAAGTTAGATTCCTATGATTTCTGAGTTTAAGATCAAGCTGATGAATAATAATGACAACAATGACATTCTTTCACTGCCTTTTTGTTAATGCTTACCTGAAGTGCTAATAATTTTGGACTATATCATTATGATTAGTATTAACAACTTCAGATTCCCCCTTTAAATGTGAAACACCATGTGTTTACCATGCTACTTTTGTAATTTCCGTGGATTTCTTTTATTTTTTTGGGCAGTAAGACATATTTATTTGGGAAATCTGACAGTCATGGAGAGTAGTTGAACTGTTTGTATCTTAACATAAACTGAATTTTAACTTTAGCCAGATTTCCAGTACAGTTGTACAGATAACAGCGACTAATGAGCAACACAGACAAATTACTTTTGGCAACTGTTGCAATAACATAACATGAGACGTCAAAAGACATAAAAAGGCTTCACCAGTGCCATAGAGATCTAATTGTTTACCATTTCATGTTCCGGGTGTTACCAAGGGGCCAAAATATTTCCCTCACCAAGTAACCCAGGGAATATGAAAGCCTATAATTAAGGTCAGTGTGTATCAAATCCCAGTTTCAAGCTTTCTCACAGAAAGTCTGAAATATACAAAATTCTGTGAGGGAGAATAAAACTTGGTTGTGAAGCCACCTGAGCTCAGGCGTCATAGACTGTTAGAAACTCTCTATTTCAGCAACCACCATCGTGGAGGCTGGCAGAGACAAGAAGAACCCGGACGACTTTGCAGAGGCTTTGGACTCTGTGCTGGGGGATTTCGCCTTCCCAGATGTGTTCCTGTTTGATGTGTGGGGCGCCATCGGAGATGTGAAGAATGGGAGAATGTAGAGTTACCAGGGAGTCATTGTATGTAATGTCCTCAAAAATGTCCATGAAAACATTGTAGTCATTGTAGTGTCTGTATTAGGTACTGTATTAGGTACATTACTTCATAATGCTAATCAGTCATTCTTCAATTTACAAACAATTTTAGAACAATGTTTATTCAATTTATTTCTCTTTTAGGATCAAGTTGTAATTGAATGTGTTAAGGGTTTAGATCAGATTTGCACGCGCTGATGCCTGAATAGCGAAGTATGTTGAATATGTTAGAGTTGTTTGATCTACAAGAGGTTCCTTGCATTTGCTTGTTGCGGAGACTGCCAAGGAAGCCTCACTGATGAGCTTTCTCCTCGCCATGTTAGCAGTTTTGGAGATCGTAAAGATCATTTATTAGCTCTTTGTGGACCATTGCTATCTCTGCAGAATGCAAAAAAGAAACCTTCAAGGAAACCCGGCTGCAAAAGCTGATTTTATTTATTTCATCAGAATGTATCCAAGTGATGTAATAGAATTACCTTAGCACATGCTTTAGTGTCTGCATATTAACACAGTGGTAAACCCCATTGTAAAGATTTCCCTTCTCGTGTTTTTCTGACAAGTTTTACACTTTAATAATGTTTGTTACAAAGTATCTTTAAATGTGAAAAAATGTCTGGCAAAATTTGTCATGAATTTTCACTCTAAAAGTGGGCAGTTTATATCCACCAAATTAGTCGGCTCATTCCAAACCACAACTCCAGTACCTCCAGAATTTAAGAAGTGCCCACAAACAATATGCATGTGCATGGTCATCTTAAATAATCAAAGTGGTGTAAGAGCACGAAGGGGAGACCAACCTGATCTTTTCTTCCTAGAAGGTGTAAAGTGTATGTTTTATTACCAGAGATTACCCACTACAAGAACTATAAACTGAATAAAATGTACTGTCATGTTATACAGCTATATACAAAATGTACAGGTACTCAAAGCCTTCCAATTTCTTCATTCACTGTACTTGTCAAACAGTAAAACCGGAAACATACTTTCACTGAAAAATATTTTTCAGGTTCATTAACTGTGCATACATCACTGTACAAATGGGGAAAACAACATAATTTCAAGGTGAATCACTGCAATTCATTTTTTCCAGTTGAATCAATGTGAACAAAAAAACCTGTTTGAAACATTATTTCCTTTACAGTATCTTGTTATTAGCCATGTTGTTTGTATGTTATCTGTCCTATGTATGTTAACTGTCCTGTGTATGTTATCTGTGCTATATATGTTATATCGGTTCGGTGGGCATCATAGACCTTCAATTTCAAGTATTCATCATACGGGATCATCGCCATCAAAAAATGGCATTTATATAATAATTCAGTTGTTTTAGGAACAAAATGTAAATAAGTTATTTGAACGATGAATTTGTGTGAAATATTCAAATACTTTTCAATCACAAATGAATTATATAGATGAGCAAAACACCAGTAAACCAGTTTGGTGTTTTTAGAATTAAAATAAAGTTTGTTTAAATGTCTGATGTATTTGTTGTACCACTCACGTCGTTATAATTAGGAATAAAACATTTTATTCTCATGTATTCTCATTTTGTCAGTGATGAATTTCAATACTAAATAAATAAATGATAACTATTATTACTATTAACTTCACATCCAGACACTTAAACACAGATTTATTTACTATAAGTGTTTGGAGCAGTCAGAGTGTAACACAAACAAAAAGCCAACCACAACTGTCACTTTTAGTTTAACCTTTTTATTCTGTATTTTCTGCAGGAAAAAATGCATTCCAACTTCAACTTCTAACAACTGTACACACATTCGCATTGCACATTCTCAGACACTCTATATCCAACTCCTCCACCCACAGCCTACACGCAATTAAATATCAAAGTCCCATTGGCTTTCCTTCCAAAAAATAAGACTCAAAGATTAACTATAAACATACACAGTAAACAGCATAATACACATTATATACTGATCTCTCCTGTCTTTAACACTGGTTTGGACTGGCCTTGGCATTAATTCCTGCATTTCACCCTTGAACGGATCGGTAACACTTTATGAACAAGAAGCATATGAAAGTACATTCTGATTAAGAACTGGATAAACATATAAGCATATATGCATCCATGTCCGTATCGTTGGAGACTTGGCTCACCAATATTAGCCACAACATTCCCCCAAAATAACACCTGATCTCTGGACCATTTGGACATTATTGTGAAGAAGTCAGTCTGAGTTGAACATCAGGGCGGAAATAAGAGTTTGTAAACTATGTGAGACAGATTCGTGGTGCAGGACAAAACATAATCTGTGTCCGCAAAACTGGCCCCAGGAAGAACAAAACCAATAATAATGTGTAATTTACCCGGGTGAGGTGCCAGGGTGACTGAAGAGCAGTCAGCTAAGCACCGGAGGCCACATGCTAGTGGAGACCAGCTGGCTGAATGTTGTCCTCTAATTTGAATAAAAACAGTTTAATACTGTTGCAAATTATTTGCCAGGTGGAGCAATTTACAAAGCATCAGTATAACAAGAAGAGTGTCTACCATGAGACTGAAATGT
Organism: Esox masquinongy; assembly: GCA_016801175.1. NCBI lineage: Eukaryota > Metazoa > Chordata > Actinopteri > Esociformes > Esocidae > Esox > Esox masquinongy. The sequence goes on along the minus strand of JACXGI010011825.1, from coordinate 19,184 downwards.
AAAATTGTACATGCCTGTATACGTTCGAACACACACACACACACACACACACACACACACTTCTGTGGCCTGTGGCACGGAAGCTGACGGGGCGTTTTGTGGTTCGGTTTCCTGTCTGTGACTGATGTCATCAAGATCCACATCAGATGTTGCCGTCAGCCTCTGCTCACATATCCTCGGTCTGTACCGAACTCTGCCTGAAGCCACCACAGAATATACGCGACAGTGAGCACTCAAATATAACCAGCTCTGAGCATTATGCCACATCACTCTGGATCTCTTCACGTATGGAAATGGCAAATTATCACCGACGAGGGTGAGCCCCAATGCGTTAAAACCACAGCAACACATGGGCGCAACGCACAGAAACACACAGCTTGTTTTGAGCATTCCATTGGAACGCTCTCCAGGTAGGGGGTCGTGGGTAACGTAGTTGAAAAGCTGATACGGCTAAGTGAATCTGCCAAGATAGCTGTCCATTTTGGATGAGTCCATAGCTGTCATGAATACATTAGGCATTTAGACGGTCGTGCTCAAAACGAGGATGAGGACCGGTCAGCCATAGCTAAAAGCAATGTCCAGCGAGTAAAGGTAGACGGGGCTCTAAAAATACTCTGTTTATACTCAAGTTAGTGCAGACGTGCGATACAGGATGTTCAAATATTTCATTAAAGGTGGCCATCCACAGGCAGACCAACATGCCTGGGGTCTACTGGTTTCCTGTACACAGGCCATTTGTCTCGGCAGGACAATGAAACGCCCGGGGGGTCAGATTCAATGTGAAGCTCTCATTATGCCGAAGAACATACAACAGAGTTTACCATCATATGCAGCACCATATACACCGCGCAAAAACATTAAGGGAACACATAATCATCACAGTATGACACCAAGTCAAATACAGATCAGGGATATCAATCTGTCCAGTTAGGAAGCATAAGCGATTGTGAATCAAAGTCACCTGTTTTGGGGCAAATGAAAGTGACATCATGTGCACTGGAGAGGCAACAGCAAGACAACCCCAAAAAAGGAAATGGTTTTGCAGGTGGTGGCCACAGACAATTGCTCTCTCCTTATCCTTCCTGACTGATTCTTCTCTAGTTTTGTGTTTTGCCAGAGTCCTTGTCACTACTGGTAGCATGTGGCGGTACCTGCAGCCCATTCAGGTTGCACAGGTAGCCCAGCTCCTCCAGGATAGCACATCCATATGTACCGTCGCAAGAAGGTTTGCTGTGTCTCCCAGTACAGTCTCAAGAACATGGAGGAGATACCAGGAGACGGGCCGTTACACGAGGAGAGCTGGACAGGGCCGTAGAAGGGCATCAACCCAGCAGCAGGACCGGTATCTGCTCCTTTGTGCGAGGAGGAACAGGAGGAGCATAGCCAGAGCCCTACAAAATGACCTCCAGCAGGCTACTGGTGTGCATATTTCTCCATGAGGGTGGCATGAGGGCCCGACGTCTTCTAGTGGGACCTGTGATCACAGCCCAGCAACGTGCAGCTCGATTGGCATTTGGCAGAGAACACCAGAATTGGCAGGTCCACCATTGGAAGCACGTTCTATTCACAGATGAGAGCAGGTTCACATTGAGCACATGTGACAGATGTGAAAGAGTCTGGAGATGCCATGCTGAACATTATGCTGACTGCAACATCATCCAGCATGCCCGGTTTGGCAGTGGGTCAGTGATGGTCTGGGGAGGCATATCCTTGGAGGGTTGCACAGATCAAAGTGCTACCCTGACTGCTGTTAGGTACCAGGATGAAATCCTCAGACCTGTATCGTGCATCTGACACCGCCAAGTAACACCACAGACTGTCCAGGAGCTCACTGATGCCCTGATCCAGGACTGGGAGGAGAACCCCCAGGACACCATCCACCGTCTCAACAGGAACATGTCCAGACGTTGTCGGGAGTGCATGCAGGCACGTGGGGCCATACACACTACTGAGTCACATTATAAGTTGCTGTGATGAAATTCAAACAAATTGGAACAGCCTGTGATTTCAATTGTTTACTTTGATTTTCGGTGTGAGTTTGAATCCAGCCCCCAAATAGGTTGGTGATTTTGGTTTCCATTTTGTTGTCAACAAATTACACCATGTACAGGAAAGATTTTGAGCTTTAATATATTTCCTTCATCGAGTCCCAATGTGTGATTTAAGTGTTCCCTTAATTTCTTTGAGCAGTGTATGTACATCTCACTGCTCTTTCCTCTTTCTTGAAAGAATTTGTCTTCAATTCTTTAGGTTAAAATTTACAATGTTGATTAAAATGTAAAACTCTCTATATATATATATACTGTGTAGGGTTACAGTTGCTCAAATGTTTTTAACGTTTTAAAATAAAGCGTTACCGAACACACTAAGAAGCTAGATAGGGCGGTGTTAGTGTCTTCATACACACACAGGCAAGAGTCAAAGCGATAAAGTGGGAACCTTCACATTAAACGAGTGCGCCCTGTATTTCTCTTTTGACAGTGCCCCCTCGTGGTCGGCCAGCGAATTGCGGGTGAGCCGACGGAAGGTGCCAACGAAGGAGGCGGGGTACAGGGTCCGGATGGAGCCCTGGGACCAGTCCCAGCTCGGGAAGAGACGCTTGAGGACGGCGCGGCGAAACAGGATGTAGACACAGGGGTCTAAGATCTGGTTCCATGTGGCAAAGCGGATGAAGAGCAGCAGGCTTTTGATTTGGAGTCCTTTCCCCGACAACACAGTCTGTGCAATAAACACCTGGGGACACAGGGTTAGCCTTTTATTTCACCAGAGATTCACTGAGCCCGATGGCCTCATTCAGAATGGAGCAACACATACACACAATATACATTAGAATAAGAATATAAGACTTTAAAAACACACCTGAGAAGGAGAGACGCACAAAGGAATATACAGCTCCGGAAAAAATTAAGAGACCACTGCACCTTTTTCTTTTCTCTCCAAAAAAAGTCGAAAAGGAAGGTTTTGAGTGAGGAACAGAAGGGTTAAAATTAAGAGGCCACTGCAAATTGAACACTTCTGTTCCTCACTCAAAACTTTCCTTTCCAACTTTTTTGTATAGGAAAGAAAAAGGTGCAGTGCTCTCTTAATTTTTTCCGGAGCTGTGTACTGATAAGGGGGGGTGTTAACAGGTACAGAGATGAAGAGAAAAATCAAGGGAAAAAGAATAGTAGAGTGGGAGAGAGATAGACGGAGGACAAGAGTTGGCAATAGTAATTTGAGCACACAAGAGCAGCTGCTTAGGTACTTGCCTTCTCAAACAAATACAGTACACACATGTACATGGGCATATACACCCACCCACACCCACCCACCCCCACACGCACACACGCACACACGCACACACACACACAGGTGTCTGACTCATTCCACCCAGGCGGGGCCAGTTCGGTCCATGCCTCTGAGGTTACTGGCTTATGTCTCAGAAAACCATAAAGTAATCCTTCTGTCATAGTTACGTAGTTGGAATGCTAGCCTCCAGCCTCACTGATGGAAGCCCTCTGCTATGAGACCAGCTAACATGCTCCAATATGTAGTTAATGACATTTTACTTTCCGGGTTAGTCAAATATGAAAGCAGGTGATTAAATGGAGGCATTTGCAATATTAAACACATGCATAGGTTATAATATATCGCACAGAAAATGACTTCCTGTCTAAAGCATTGCTAGTGTGGTATGATCACTGTTTGTTGCCATCATTCTGACTGTTGAGACTGATTGGTTTACCAGCTGCCTGGTATGGAATGTAACAGACAACATAGGGTCTGATGGCATAGCATCTTGCAGAGGCCATCCCTTGGACTGGGCATGCTCCAATTAGGGGTTATGGGTAATGTAATTCAGAAAAAGTTAAGGGGAGGGAACGTGTCATGACAGTTGTCCAAAGCACTTTGTCAACAAAGCATTCAGATGGACAGGCTTTGGATTAGGTCCGGATAGCCACGGATAAGAGACTGTATTTGCAGTGGGTAAAGATAGGGGGTGCTGTTGACACTGTTTTTACTCGCCTTAGTCTGGACTCTTGACACAGGATGTAAACCCAGGGGTCACATATCTGATTGCAGGTGGCCATCCGCAGGCCGAGTAACATGAAGTCAGGATCGAATGGGTGGCTGAACAAAGCGCCATTCAGACTATATATCTGTACAGGACAGTCAAGCGCACAGGGGGGTTAGACTCAGTGAAAAAAGGCTCTTGTTGATCTGAAGTACATAGGATGGTGCTTACCATGGCAACGTATATGTAACTCTGTTTCTGTAAATCGCTTTCTCTTTCCAGCCACTTGTGAAATAATCAGTCTTCTATTGTACTTTAATGGTAAAAATTTAAATGTTGGTTAAAAAACCCTTCAGTGTGTATTTGGTGACAAATAATCCGACATTAAACATTCTTGATGGTATTTTCTATGTAGGGTTATAGCTGTTGTAATCTATTCAACATCACAAAATAAAGTGTTACAGAAAACAATAGGAAGCTGGATAAGGTGCTACTAGGCTCATTCTGACGATGAGTTAGTTCTCTATCCATGTCTCCTTAGAACACTTTGGATGAAAAAGCCAGAGATCCCACCCACCTGACCTTTCCTTCCAATGGGATTTCAGAAGGAGCCAAGAAGAGGAAGCAATTGAAAAAAGGCATATGTGCAAATTCTTGCCTTCTACCTTCGAGGGTGTTACAGGCTGTAGGCTTTACAAAGCAAGGGAAAATAGGTCAACCTGGCAATCCTGGAATGCTGTGGCTGATAGGATCATTGGTAAATCCAGGGTCTCTATTGATCAAGGACAACCAGATCTACCCACCACGAGTGGGATCGACCAATCGGTGGAACATGATGATCACAATATTTGCGACAAAATACCACTATATAGATTTTTAGGTCAGATGGCAGGCTCAACTTCCCAGGCACAGAATCTCCAAAATACTAACGTGGTGTATAATTGTCTGAAACACCGCCCATCAATCATAATTTTATAGTTCAGACAGAAAACGCCACATTTTAGTTTAACCATTTTGGATGCACAACAATGATTTTGCACAGGTTTTGGCGTTAGGTTCTGCTCCTCTGGGGTAACTCACTGCCATCACATGATTATGTGTACGATACTACTAATAACGATATCAACACCATAATGTAAATTAATATCAATCCCCATAGGCAATAAGTACAGTACACAATACCGATCCTCCCTATGACCAGGAAACACAGAACCATACAGGTGGAGGCAGGGGTGGTGGGTGGGTTCGCACCTGGATGCTAGCAAGACCAGCGCGCATCAGACTGAGTGAGTAACCTGACGACTAAACAGTCAGCATGAAATCAGATATTGTGATAGGAGCGATCCCATCGTTAGTTGATGCGTCGCTGACCAATGCACCCAAAATAGTGTTTTCAGGTGGATTTTCTCTTTAAGTAAACTGCTGGCGAAATTGAAGCCCCACAACATATTGACTGTGACACACATGTACAGTGGCTTTGGAAAGTATTAAAATCTCTTCACTTAAGCCACATTTTGCTGCGTTACAGTCTTACAGATCTGTAATTGGGTTCTCAGCAAACGTAGCTGAAATTGTATTAATCAGCACTGGTTATTATTCTTCTGTTTCCAATATGGAAAATTACAGTGCAAATTCATGTGAGACAGTCAAGTGTAAAAAGTTGAATACTGCCAGAATTGTAAATAGCGACATTTGTTCTACACCATCCCATTCAGTGCAATGGCAATAGGCCACTTGGCGCTATAATGCGCAATATGCTGGGAAATGTTCCAAAGCTCATGGCTCCTCCCATGTGAGGCAGAGCGGAAGATCCAAATGTTGGGGCAGTTGCTCTTTAAGCCTCAGTCTGAATCTCAAATCGCATGCTACATACTACGTACTACAAGTACGTACTTCGCTTACTATGTTCGGAATATAGTAAGCAAGTCTGCCAGTATTGGGACCGATTGGGACATACTACCTCGTCAAAAAAGTGTGTCTCAACATTAGATCATTTTGTCACGCATTAACATCACATCAAGTTCGAATATTTAGCTAGACACCATTAAGCATTGTGTTAAACTGACTAACGTTTCTTATAAAGCTTACTTCCACCACAAATAGCATCTATGAACTGTATGGCTTTTGCCACTGGCCGTTTTAACAGCTTATTAGCCAGTAATAGGCCTACTAGTATCTGACTACTTGGAATAGTCATAAGAATTGAGCAATTGCTAGCGAGACTGAAGACGAACTTTACACTGACAAAGCTATTTAATTTCATGGCACAACAACGTTTGTTTGTCTTTCATTCGTGAATGACTGATACAATAACTATCAATATAGGTGACGATAACTGACTTTTTTTCTTTCAAGTGAAAAGACGAGAGAACCATGGAATCCCCTCCTCTTTTACTGCACAAGGGGTCATACTTCGAAAATCCACCAGAAATAGTAGACCATCCGAGGAACTTTCGGCATACTATTTTCAGTGCACTATGGTTTGAGACATTGCATACAAATCTGACATACTATATAGTATGCAAGGGTGTGATTTGAGATTCAGCCACAATGTCAAATACAAATGGCCTCAAATAATTATGGTCCATTTGAATTTATTAGCGAGCTAAGTCATCACTGGGCAGAGTTGGGGAGTAACGGATTACAAAAAAACACTAACTGTAATCCGTTATGTTACCAACTAAAATATTGTAATCAGATTACAGATACTTTTGAAAAAAATGATGATTACTTTTGGATTACTTCAATTGAAAAAGAATATGTGCGTGAAATAATTATGACAGGCTGCACGCTTGGTTTTCTTATTTAATGTTTTAAAAACATAGTTATTTGAACCAAAATAACAATCGAGCGCCTCAGTTGTTGTGTGTGTGATCATCATGCGCGAAAACGTGGACGCGCATATGCAGTTTAGTGACTGATGAAGCGCTAGTTTAATTGGTAAAAACAGTGTGTATCTATATTATTTAAGGGTGATTTAGTTATACTCGACGCATCTTTCTCAGAACAATGATAGGCGATAGGCTCACCTCGTGTTATATATTAGTTCAAGTGTTATATATTATATAGTTCAAGTTTGAAGGTTTATTTGTCAAATGCACCGAACAACACAGCCGAGAAGAGATGCACTGAAAAACTCAGGAAATGTTTTTGAAGATTAGGGAACTATTTGTTAGATAGCTGTAACATGGGCTGCCTTCAAGATAAAAAATTAAAAGGAATTAATCACGATATTTAAGGAGAAAATGCGTGTTGGGAAGCACTCTGCCGAAGGATGATGATATGCATTTGACGCAACCACCTCAACTCCGTCCGTACAGGTAGGCCATGTCATTCTGCTTGCTTTGCTTCTCAGAATATTGCATTCATTGGTTATCATTGGCTGCTGACGACATTGACTTTAAACTAAGAGTGCAGGTGTGTAATCACAGTTTATTTCTATAATTTGCGATTTGAAAATCAATTGCTGGTGGCCCTAATAATCATGTTACGTTCGCTCGAGTAAAACGTATTTGTGTGCGGGTGTTCACGATTGCAAACGTGCGTTCGCGTGCCTGGGGATTCTGCACCGTTTTGACGATGTTGGTGGTTGTGGAGCAAAACATCAGACTACTCTATTAATGTACGCGCGAATAGCTACTGATATCTTGATTTTTATATACAACAATGTCAATACCTTTTTTGAGAAATTGCCATTTATTTTTCAACAATGTTTTGAAGCAATTAGAAACATGAATAAAACAAATAGCACAAAAGGTTAACACATTCTTTGATTTTGGGTGATGTTCAGATAAACAGCCAGATTCTGGAAGATCGAGGGTTATTGGATTAATTGGAATGACTGAATATCTGACAGACCTTTAGCGTGTACTCTAGAGATGTAGCCCAATCATATTGAAGTAGAAAGCAATGGTTTAGAAACCCTTTCAAAAGGTGCTGTACAAAACCCATAAGTTAAAATGCAGATTCCGTTTTTGGCCAGCTATGTAAACTCTAACACTGATTGATCCCGCAAAGGGTGTTCAACTGGTTATAGGCTATTCCTATTTGTTTTCTAATGCCTCTTAATATGAAAGTAATCTAAATGTAATTCGAAGTAATCAGATTACGTTACTGATTTTGAGTAATCTAAAAGTTACGTTACTGATTTTGAGTAATCTAAAAGTTACGTTACTGATTACAAATGTGGACAGGTAACTTGTAACTGTAACGGATTACATTTAAAAACTAACCTTAGCCTCAGACTAAGCCATCACTGGGCTTCCACGTCATCTTTAGCCTCAGACTAAGCCATCACTGGGCTTCCACGTCATCTTTAGCCTCAGACTAAGCCATCACTGGGCTTCCACGTCATCTTTAGCCTCAGACTAAGCCATCACTGGGCTTCCACGTCATCTTTAGCCTCAGACTAAGCCATCACTGGGCTTCCACG
>JACXGI010011825.1:0-10658 GCA_016801175.1 Esox masquinongy | reverse complement strand
ATCTTTAGCCTTAGACTAAGCCTTATTTATACATCAAATCAATTACAGGAGGCTGCTATGGTGTGACAGGAGAAGAAATGAGGTAAGGAGATGTGAGCATACTAAGTGTGAAAGTGACAACATAGCAGGTAAATTACTATACATCTGTCCCATGTTAACACTCCTACCAACTGAACATGAAGTGGAAGAGACCTCTCAGTGAGAGGGGTCTGCTGGGGCCTGGACATCCTCCGGAAATGGCCATCTCCTGCACTGCTTATCATCAGCCAGCATTTTGTCATACACCCTAATATAGGGTCTATTCAACTTCCTGAACATGAACTGGGCTGGGAGCAATGAAAAGTGCTCACCCTGAAGCCCTATATTTCACATAATGCTGCTCAGGCATTGATGTGCGTTTATTATAACAGTACAGTGTTAGTGCTAGAAAATTTTATTTTTCGACCCTTGCAGAATGATAAGAGGGGGCAGGATATGAGTTAGCACTCCTTCTATGATAACTAGGAGATGTTAACTTTCCTTTATGAAAGGCAATGTCCTAAGCAGGGCAAGCTCCCTTTCCCAGCACTGGGTCATCAAGATCTCTTTATAACACAAGAAAAAGTGTCTATTAATGTCCCATCAGCAGACCTGGGGATTTGCCAGGTATGAGCCTGTGTAGTCTCAGAGACAAGCCAGAAGGCTGTCTCTGAGACTACACAGGAGGAGGAGAGTGTTCAGTTATCAGAGTGTCAGAGGAGCAACCTAAATAGGCATAGCTTCTTGTGTACTGGTGACACACGTGTTGGCGCAGGCATCTAATGGGAGTGAATCATTATCTTCTTTGTTTGCAGCACTTGTTTTGTTTGCAGTACTTGTTTTCTTAGTTTGTAGTACTTTTTCTGTTACAGTACTTGTTTTGTTAATTTGCAATACTTGTTTTATTCATTTGCAGCACTTGTTTTGTTAGTTTGCAGTACTTGTTTTCTTTGTTTGCAGTACTTGTTTTCTTTGTTTGCAGTACTTGTTTTCTTAGTTTGCTGTACTTGTTTTCTTAGTTTGCTGTACTTGTTTTCTTAGTGTGCTGTACTTGTTTTCTTAGTTTGCTGTATTTGCTTTGTTAATTTGCAGTACTTGCTTTGTTAATTAAGATAAAAGAACCTTGATAAGATTTGTTCTTAACAATGGGTGTGTGGTAACACCTCATACCAAGATCAAGGTTCTATGAAGAAAGATAGATGCCTATGAGTCTGGTTGAGGTTTCAAAACCATTTCCAAGCAATGTGAAGCACATCATTCCACTGTCCGACAGATCAAACGATCACAATGATAATGAATTCCATATTGTACCAGAGAATTCTCTCTTCGCTTGTCTGTTATCTATCACTGTTAAACACTGACAATAATTAGAAACAGACAATACAAGCTGCAACAGGATGGCTCAAAAATAAGTAATGTAGGGTTTTGGAATAGCAGAGTCCAAGCCCAGATCTCAATCCTATCAAAATGCTGTGAGGGGACCTGAAACGGGATGTGCCAGAAAGCCCTTACACATTCCTCCCAATCCATGTAAGAGACAGTCACAAGAAACGGCTACATGAAGTTATTTCAGCCAACGGGAGGCAACACCAGCTACTGAAGCTAGGGGAGAGCTTATTTTCTTTGCACAAAGAAAATGCATTTCTGTTGATTTTCGATAAACAAATGACTGCAAAGTATAGTATTTCAGTGTTATTTGTTAAATTAGGTTACCTTTATCTGTCAGTAGTGTTTAAGTGAAGATTACATACCCATATGACCAAATAATAAAAATAAAATGTTCCAGAGAGTTTAGTTTTTCACCTGTCTGTATGTACTGTAAATGCTGCATCAGGTCTGGGTGATCAATATAAGCTAAAAAGTTTCGGTGGTGACTGTAGGAGAGCTGATTAGTAGACAGTCACACAGAAATAAATCCACTGACACATGTACCCATACGTTTACAAGTGCCCCCAGGGGGAAAGAGACACCCAGAGGTTGATTATGTGGGGAATACAAGAGGCAGGCAAAAAGGTGCAATTTCCGAGATCTGGGATTCTCCCAACCGGCAGAGAAAAAGGGGCACCTGCCACAGTGAAAAGAAAGAAAAAGAATAAGGATGGTGTTAATCAACCCATCCCAATAGTTAACAAAACAAGGATTATCCCCCTATTTGCATGAATAAATATTGCAGTGTAAACACAACCATGAGTAGCCAGGCAGAAAGAGAATGCATGCGGACATTTGCCATCTGCAACCTCCAGTCTGTGCTGTTTTCTTGGCAGGGTAGAAGGGGAAAACATGACGTTGGTAGTCTAACAAACAGACAGTTTTGATGTGGTAACCCAGTGAACTCTACAAACGCACTGCTAGCTAGCAGATTTCTGCTACATCTGTACCTCATTTATTTAAACAAAACTGTTGTTTAGAAAACATGTTGATCTAGGACCTTTCAAACTATGGACATTGAAGCCAGTTCCACTCAATTTTTTCATTGCAACCTTCTCTTCAGGGACTTATTTAGACCTAGTATCACAAAATGGGCGCAATGGATGATGAGGTAGAACAGAAACACAGCAGACTCCAGACCTTGTAGGGTAAGAGTTGAATACCCCTGATCTAGTCCTGCAACAGATGTACTGGTATCAGGCTGCATTAGCATACAATACATGTTTTGCGTTGACTCTGAAAGCAATTAGCTAGCTAGCTATTTGCAGCTAAATTAATGTACTTTCCTGATATAAATGTGCTCTAATAGGTGTAGGCATAATTGCATTCTCCCAAAAAAATGTCCCATTGGTAATAGTCTAATCATAGATGGGACAGTAGTCTAAACATAAAATCTAATTGAATTACCAAATAAATATGTCAAAAAAATTGTTTTACTCTAAGTATTTTATAAGATATTTTTGGAGGCGCAACCAAAGTGCTGGTGCCACAAACTGAAAGACTCTGTGACACCAGTGAAACCTTTAATTCTGGGGCCCTGTACACATTCCAGTACTGTCTTTTGAGAATACTTGTGGATTCAAATTTAAAAGTGGACATGGCAGCAGTAAACATGTCGTCCTCCATGAAAAATGCACCAGCCTTGCTGGCTTAATCAGTGTAATTTTTTAAATACCAGTATGACAAGACGCATTATCAGCCCATGTTTTTGAGGTCTGAGATACTGTGTAGATTACAGAGATGTATGTCCCTGAGCATGTGTGCCAAATAGCATCAATCTCAGCCAAGAGATATGAACAACCTATTTCAGTTCGAATGGTGTCATCGACATGAATGTTTTTTATATGATACCATCAACCAGCCAATCAGTAACATTTCGAAAACATGAGGATTTCTATGTCAGCACAAAGCTTTCAGACAGGTTGTATCAATAAGGGACGAGTCATCAGTTGACTGATGTCTGAGATTGCACGTGACATACAGTATGTAAATACACGGTACAGACAAAAACGATCTATAGTCCCCTCCCTGATTTCAGCGTTGTGGAGAATAACTGCATTGTTGCCACCGATGCTTACGAACATAGAGTCTGCAGTCAGCCAATGGCGAGGCAACAAGTGGTAGTGAGTGCTCTAACTAGAAAAAAACAGGAAACAACACAGCTACCACATTACAAACCAAACACACGTAATACTGTTAAAGCAGGTAAAGACCCAACCGGATTCATGCGACAAAAAGTGACATACTGCTGTAACATCTAACATCTGTGTGTGTATTTGTGTGCGTCAATAGGGCGCCATAACATGACTGACCAGCAGGGGGCACCAGCAGATAGAGGCAATCAACATGATCCAGATGAGCTGCACCATCATCTCCACCTCGTAGTCGCGGCGGCGCTGTGAGGCATCCTGGCCGCAGCACACCTTCACCAGGGTCACCACGCTCACTGTGTTGAGCAGGAAGGACGTGGCAATGGACAGCAGGCCCACCAGCGAGAAGATCAAGCACAGGGCCATGTCGCTGGCCTCCGAGCTGATGTTGAAGAAACACCAGGAGCCCGGTATCTGCAAGTGGTAGCTCCCGACCCCCACCTGGGGCAGGAGTGAGATGCCGCCGGCCACCGCCCACACCAGCAGAACCACATACACGGCCCGCGACTTGGTCATTCTGGTCGAATGCGAGAACGGCCGGTTGATGCCCACGAAGCGCTCCACGGCCATGGCGGCGCCCAGCAGCAGTGGGCAGAGGCCATAGAAGACCATGGACATGCCCATGAAGTTGCAGAACACGCAGTTGGGGTCAAGCTCGCGCCAGTTGAAGTGGGTTATGTGGAAGGTGACCACGATGCAGCCGGTGACCAGCAGGCCCATGAAGTCGGTGACCACCAGCCCGCACAGGAAGATGAGGAATGAGGAGCGCGAGCGGCTGTGCGTGCTCTGGAAGGTCTTGAGGAGGACCACGAAGGCGATGAGGTTGAAGGTGAGGCCAAGGGAGCTGAATGCAGCCGAAAAGTAGACAGAGCCAATGGTCTGGTTGAACGTGAAGGGGGGATTGTTGATGGAGAAGCAAAGGGGGGTTGTCTTGTTGAAGAGGTTCATCGTGGCTGTAGGGAGGAGGTTCAGCTACTCCCAGTAAACTGCAGAAGAGGAGAAACTAGTCCATTTGGCAGATTCCGACTGTCTTATTTCTTCACCCTGAAAAATCACATAGAACTCTCCATTAGAATACAGAAAAGGCTAAAAAAAAAGTCTCAAAAGGGCTTTTAAATACTTTTTGGCTCTACTCTGAATCATAAACTTTCAACACTTCCATTCAGCAGTGATCACTGTGATATGTTGTTCCTGAAATGTTGGTTGATTCATTAAACGACTCGTAGCTTTCAAAGATGGTGTCATTATTTTGTTTCCCATTATATTGAATGCAGTGATCTGTTTGGTTCCACCTTACTAATCGTTAAACGTTGACAGTGGGTAGATAAGACATTATCCAACCTATCTAGACTTAATCAGACCAAACTGAACAAAAAGCCTCTTTGACTCTAGACTTTGACCACATGGATTTAATAGTGTATGAGGGGGTTAAGATGCAGCAGTACAACTGCAGTATTTCTTGGCAGGATATTAGTCTCTTTTAGCAGGAAAGAGTTAGCCCACATCTACATTGCGTCAAAGTTAAGCTAGTGTTGTAGAGCCTTAGTTTACTGGTTATTTACCTCGGCCATCCAACTAAATGTAAATATCTAGCCTACCAGTAAAACCCAATATGATTTAGCTGGTTGTCAACTGCATGGCAGGGTTGTGGGCTTGACTCCCACAGGGATAGGCTAAGCATTTACAGAAATGACATTTTTCAACTGTTGGTCACTCACTGCAGTTGCTAACAAAGCAAAGGACAATTAAGTGCAACTGAACGATCGTCATTAATAATATAAAAGATAACAGAGACACTTAGCTAGAGCAAAAGTCACATGACATAGGAAACCTATTGTCCAAAGGACTATGTGCTAAATGCAATGAAGGAATAAATCCAAATCACTCATCTAGCATATCATAGAATCATCACAGTAAGAAATGGATATAAAATTAGTAATCAAAGAGAAACAAAAGAGACGGAGTGAGAAAGAGATAGAAAGGGCAAAAGAGAAACGATGGGAAAGATATATGGGATAGTGAAAGTGATTGACAGAGGGATCAGTTAGCTACTTGTGGTTGCTAATGTAGGTATTGATTGTGTTTAATTTTAAGAGACGAGACCCTTTCCTTTCCAGTGATGGATGGACCTGCAGCCTTCCTGACACCCGACACTGTTTCATTATCAGCCTTGTAAAATGTTGCCTCCATTAGTTCAAGGAATTACATGTACTATAAGTAAGGATTAAACTGAGCAGAAGCTGGCAGAAGCCAGCAGGAGCTGAGCTCCCGCACATACGGTCGAAATGAGACCTAAGGGAAGCTGAGCTACCACACTTCCAACATTTTAGATACAACTGGAAAGGAGAAAGCAGGGCTCCTCCACTTCCTAAATCCCAACTTACCCCCGGGGTTGAGTAAGACGTTCAGTCAGGTCTTCCCCATCTCCCGTCATGATGTTACACAGTCACAACTAAATAATTAAGAAATTAAGGCTGTTCATCATTCCATGCCTGGACTCTCAGCCATGACATATATACCACATACCAAAGACCCATGTGGTTCCTCACTGATTTCAAAACCTGTTTCAAATGTAAACAGAACAGTGAATGTTCTGGGCCCAACAAATGTAAACCGAACAGTGAATGTTCTGGGCCCAACAGTGTAAACCGGGCCTGTGCTTGAAGCAAAGTCCCTGAATACAGAACTCAGCTAGTGTGGCCCTTTCCGTAAACCATAACATTAGCATATCCCATTGGGATCACAATTTACCACAGATGTATGCAATTACATCAGTGTCTGATGAATTTCCTTTTGTTACGACAACAATTGGATGTCTTCATGTTACTGAGACCTTAACTGTTACTACGTTACTGAGACTTAGTAACAAATGCCAGGAAACGAAGGCAACAAGAACTTCTATAACAGCGCTCGTGGCGCAGGGTATGAATTGCGCTGTTTTTATTGCATGCCCGAGTCCAGTGCGAGTCTTCCTCTAGCAAAAGTCGGTCTCTAGCCAACGTCTATTTCTCCTAGTGCGTTTTCGAGATGAGGACAAAAGCGGCTCCATCCCGTCTTATGCAACCATCATTACACTTCCTTACCATTCATGGTCATTTTCATAGTAGAAATAGGGGGTTGTTTGTCGCATTTTGAATAAGAAATGTGATATTTTTCTCTGACAGATGAAATACATCTCGTCTAACAATCATATACTACAAAATAGAGCATGTGAATTTAGATTTTAATTTTATTTATGTGATTTCAAGCTTTCCAAATGTTTAAATGAGACCAGGTTTCATCGCGTGCTATCGAGAATCGTAACGAACAGCCAAATTTTGTTCAGTGAACCAGGCAAGAGAAACAACAAAAAACATACAGGAAATATTATCTTTTAACGTGAGTTAGCCTATTCAGTGTTAGTACTTTGAACTTCGGATTCAGTAAACAACTCAAATCACATTGTAATACCGTTTAATGTTGGCATGCATAACACAGCAGAAGCCTCCGAAATGTTTGGGAATAACAACATTGTAAAGAGTGAATTATTTGAATATTCTATAAACATAACACCGTACAATGCCATCTCTTTTCGGTATAACAAAATATAATAGTAACAGCATAGCCTACCTTGTTAAAAAAAACGATGTATGTCAGTTGTTCAACTCATTCAAACATCTGCCAAGTAACTGTGCGATTGATCTATTCTTGGTCTGTTTATAAGTTTTAGATGTTCGCACGAGCGGGACTGGAGTTTAGTATGATGTTAGAACCGCAGTAGACTTTTGCGGTGAAGGTCCTCTGAATTGATAGCTGGTTTGCAACACGCAATAAAGGGCCACCCCTCGTTCCTGGAAGAAATGGGATGGGCTTTTGGCGAACACACAAATGTGATCAGAGCAAACATCTGTCAGGTTACTGACGCTAGACTAAAAACGTATGATTATATTTCTCATGTGACCATTCATCTTTATTTATTTATTTATTACTGGCGGCCATGGAGGGAACTGGTAGCTTACTTTCAGATTAAATCTCTTTCATGTCAATGGCTTACGGGAAACTTAACACCTTCCCTCAATGAAAATGCTGGATTCGTTTTTTCTGGTCACCCCAACCAGGACTTAAGAGTCATTGTCAAGCCAAAAATGTTCCCCAAACATTGTATAGTATGTCATGTATGTGACGATTTTGGCCCAATCATCGAAACAATTCGCTTTCAAACTTGAAATTATATGGCTAAAATAGCCAATTTTGTTAATCAAAAAAGTCATAGTCAGGGAGTCAGGTTTCATATCACCACTGTACCAACATCCCGAGTACCAGGTATGTCAACAAATGATTTGAATCAGCAACTCCATATTTGAAAAGGTACAATGCCAAGAATATATTGCACTGCTGAAACAGGATATAAAGGTCTGGCATAAATACTGTCTCATTACAATGAAGTTACAAAAGTGGTTTTATTTTTATACTAATTTGTTTTAAAGCTTGGTCCACCAGAGTTTCACGACAACTTTGGCCTGATTGGTGCAAATCTGCTCACCCTACCATTTGCGCAGGTCCGGCCGTAGCCTTTTGGGGGCCCCCTCTTCCCTATTTGTCTGTGGCTCACTAGCGGACTGGGGCCCCCTAGAGGCTAGGGCCCCTTAGCGACCCCCTATGTTGCTTATACCTATAGGGCCGACCCTGCATTCACCCGTTACAAGACATCTCCCAGGGAGGGTTGAAGAATCCAGAATGAAATCAAGTGTTCAGACTCATATCTGTACATTTATTTTTTAAGTGTTGATGAAGTACTGATGAATACCAGTGGTTTACTGTCTATCGTCTCAGCTTCTGTCTCCTGAGAAAGCAATTACATGTTTGGAAATATGGATATTTGAGAAAAAAAAATCCAACCTTATTCATTAATAACCCAATTTAACAAACCACACTATAACGTAACTTTGAAACCACTTATGCAATTAAAAATGTGTGGCCTTACACATTTTTCTGTTTGTAGTTTAAACACATGTTGCATTGTAGTCAGTTTTCTGCTTATTACAAAAAAAGTTTTGTGTAGGTAAGTGGATTCACTGTAAGTGGTCAGACTAGTCAAAGTCAACTTCAAAGTCTTATTGTTAAATGCACAAAATAATATAGTGTTGTTCTGAGCAGTAAAATTCTTATGACATGGCACGCGACATCTACGCAGTAAGCAATAAGCAAAATATAAAGCAAACATTTTTTAAATAGAAAGCAAAAAAGAAACGAGGCAAGCCTAGTTCAGCTGGCCCGCAATTAAAAGTGATAAATGTTGTTTCCCTCACTGGATTCAAACCCAGGTGTCTCACGTGAGTGGCTGGGTCTTTAACCAATACACCACAATGCTATACATTCGCCCAGTGTCGGTATAGCATCTCGACATTAGATTATTTTGTCACGCATTAACATCACGCAAGTTTGAATATTTCGCTAAACACCATTAAGAATTGTGTTAAAATGACTAACGTTTCTTATTAAGTTTACCACCACCACAAATAGCATCTATGAAATGTATAGCTTTTACCACTGGCCGTTTTAACAGCTTATTAGCCAATAATAGGCTTACCAGTATCTAACTTACTACTTGAACCTAACACAGCCAAAGCTATTTCATGGCACAAAAACGTTTGTTTTTCTTTCATTCGTGAATGACATTGATACAATAGCTATCAATATAAGTGACTATAACTGACTTTGTCGTCAATATAACCGTGAACCGAAATATTCATGAAGACGCGCGCGCAGGCATGCACGCACACACACACGAGAGACCAGTTAGTCGGAAGAAAATGCAAGACGAAATGGAAAAAAACCCATACTGAAACATCTAGAACCATGACTGTGTTTGAGGTCCTGTGCGGTAATTTGCGCTCTCAAAAAAAATGTAAATGTAGGCTACATTGCTGAAAACACAGTTGTAATGATGTTGCAGTGGTATTTCAACTTTGGATTTGACATCGGTAATTGATTAACTCGCACACATACATTTTTAGACACACTGAAGCTGCAAAATTGTTGCTGTACAGACAACACTACATACCGACAATCAGGGATAAGTCATGCTAGCTCACTAACCGGAAGCTAGTCCTGACAGACTAGTCTACAGGCTAGTTACAGATATTTCAAATGGTTTTTTATGTTGCATGACATTGTTTTGGGCTTTTTTTATGTTGCATGTTTTGGGCTTAACTAGTAAAGATATTTTTGTACAGATGATATTGGATAAGAGACTGTATATGAGACATTGTAATGCAGACAGTTACAGGAATGCTCAATAAAATAAACTCGCATTTGTAACGTTGAAGGATGGAAGCAGGACACAAGCGCAGGGAGAACAAAGGACATTTAACAATAAAAACAAAACATGACGAAACCAAAATACAGGACAAGAACAAACAGAACGACGATATGGGGGAACCGAAACAAAGACCGAGGGGATACAGTGGAGAAGCAGAAACTTAAATAGGGTCCGTGATGAGGGAAAACAGGTGTTTGCTATGCTATAGGTCAATAAAACCATAAAAGCAAATATATTTATATGATTCATATGCTCAATATTTTGTTCAACTCAGCCTCTATATATATAGTATCTCACAAAAGTGAGTACAGCCCTCACATTTTTGTAAATATTTGATTATATCTTTTCATGTGACAACATTGAAGAAATGATACTTTGCTACAATGTAAAGTGGTGAGTGTACAGCTTGTATAACAGTGTAAATTTGCTGTCCCTTCAAAATAACTCAACACACAGCCATTTATGTCTAAACAGCAGGCAACAAAAGTGAGTACACCCCTAAGTGAAAATGTCCAAATTGGGCCCAATTAGCCATTTTCCCTCCCCGGTGTCATGTGACTCATTAGTGTTACAAGGTCTCAGGTGTGAATGGGGAGCAGGTGTGTTAAATTTGGTGTTATCGCTCTCACACTCCCTCATACTAGTCACTGGAAGTTCAACATGGCACCTCATGGCAAAGAACTCTCTGAGGATCTGAAAAAAAGAATTGTTGCTCTACATAAAGATGGCCTAGGCTATAAGAAGATTGCCAAGACCCTGAA